>VWYH01002571.1:18359-82377 GCA_013399365.1 Pampusana beccarii | reverse complement strand
GTCTTTGGTGGGCTTAGGGTTAGCGTGTATCAGTATGTCTCTGTTGCGTGACAGAGCACAGACACTAAAGTGGCTTGCACAGGTGAGTATCACCTGGTCTGCATCTGGTGTATGGATACTGTCATTTCCAATCAACTTACATGTCAACGCCCCTCTGTCTTGACATTTCTCACATATCTACATCTCTAGCCTCTGGCAGTTCCTATGCTTCATATAATTCCTCAGTCTTTATTATAAAATATTATCTGATGTGACAAAGGTCTTGGACCCAGTTGTTGTGGGCAACCTGAAATACATGCTGGGGGCTGCTTTCATCTCCATCAAGCTCCAGAACTTATCCAAGGTAATTTGAGCAGGATGACTTTACAGTGAATTGTGTTCAACTCTGGCTTGTGTCTATCTTTAGCATATTTTACAGGTATATCCTTAAAGAATTATATTTAAACCTATTACAATTTGAATCAGACATCAGTTTCAGAAGAAAACTATATGTGATCATTCTTATCTCTAGGCCTATACTAGGCAGAATCATACTTGATTTTTAATGAAATGGTCCTTATTAAGTGTTCAGTTTTGCTTTTGTTATCCCTTATGCTGAATACAAATGATAGCCTAGCTCTTTACAGTTTAATATTAGCTATGTATGATGAAAAAGTTGAATACTTCATAAATTGCTTTATTTTCATTAGAGAAATCACTGTTACTTCTTGAACTATCAAAACTACATTTATTTTTTTTTTTAGTAAAACATTTTAATATTGAAACATCAATGCTACAGTTTTAAACACCGGCAATGTAATAATATCATTAATTATTCACCCTTTATTTCAGTACAGTTATGGGTAACAAAAGCAAGTGCACAGATTTAAAAAAATAACATCCATACATTTTTTTAGCAAGGAAACTGGTACTCATTTTAATACACCTGTGTAAACAAAGATTCTGTGGTTTTTTTGGTGGTGGTTGTTTGTTGTTGTTTTTGTTTTGCTTTGTTATTGTGTATTGTGTATTGTGTATTGTGTTGGTTTTATGGTTTTTTTTTTCATCTTCTAACAATCAGGCTGGTTGTTAGAAAATTGTATCAATTGAAGACACAATCCAGATACGTATTTTGACCTTGAGGATGTACCAGTCTGATATTAATCTATTTGAACAATTTACTTTTGTAGACAGAAAAAGGTCAGTTCCAACAATCTCTATTTAATTTGAACAGAATCTCAGTGAAGCTTAAGAAATACTGCTTCTGCTACTGACAAAAGCTCAGGTTACTCACGTTCTTTACTAGTCAGAGAAATCATGTACAACTGCTATTTCAGAAAGCTATTACCTACTGAGCCTAAGTAAACAAAAAAATTGGATAAAAGGAATTGTGATAGAAATTCAGACTCAAATGAAATGTGTCACTGTGTTACATATGTGACAGTCAGTTATTTCTGCTTCTGCCACAATTGTTCACGAGTAAAATTCACCGAAGTTGCAGATGGTTAGAAACTACTTATTTGGTATTAGCACGCATCTATGGTCATATAGCTCAAGAGGAAAAATCTTACAATAAATAACATAACTATATAGTGCTCAAAATTTGTGTTATATAACTGTATCAAGGGATCATTGAGACATCTGGAGGGAGCTAGCACTTGCCTAATTTACTCTTAGAAGTTTTTGAGAGAAGAAATTATATGGGCTCCTTTGAACTGTATATTAAAGTGCTTAACTATTTTTACTCTTAGAAGCACTTTTTGTGTTACATTTAAAATGTTCCTTGATGTAAGTCAGGCTGCTACTGCTTATCCTGTTCAGAAGGGTTCATGGCCAGCAGTTTTTTTCTTTCATCTTTGCACGTGCTGTTTTCATGTCCGTGTTCTATTCCTTTTCTCCAGACTAAACAATGACAGTTCCTTTCCTCATAGATCATTGGTTTTAGATCCTGCAGCAAGTATACAACACAGAATGATTAGCAGTTTTCCAGCTTTGCAACTAATTTTAGTTTACACAATCCTTATCCAGCAAGTAAACAAAAGAGTTGTGCTGAAAGTCAGAGCCCTATTTAAATACAGATGTGCGTATTTCAACTAGAACTCAGTCTTTATTTTTTAGCACCTTAGGCTTTGTGTTTGTTTGTTTGCTTGGATGTTCTCCAACATGCTAGTGTTTGTATTTTACTGTTAATCCTTATCCTGACTTGATAATGGTATCACTATAACAGAGTCTCATCAAGTTGACACAAAATAAGTACTCTTAATACGATGTCCTATGACAGCAATTTGACACATTTTTTCTTTTGACCACTGAAGAGGAGGAAAACGAATCAGCATATTAAATAACATTGACTGTATAATTAAAATACACGTATCCATTTTTATTTTTATGCTTCCTATAATGAATGAAATGTATGTATGAGAGCTAGTACATTCCACATTTGAAAGAAGTCTTTGTCAATCATTACAGACAAACAAATCAGAAACTAAGATCTGAATAACGTTTGCAAAACAGCCTGTGCAGTTTTTGAGTTTTGATTCTGAGATTTATATTTCCTAGCAACTGTAGAGTCACAATACCAAAGAGCAAAACAAGGAGTTTTATATATTATATTCAAGCAGACCTACACAAATGTATCAAAGCCATGTTTTGAAATACATTTTGAAAACATTTACTTTTTTTTTTTTCCCAGAGGCAAGTAGAGAAAAGAAAATTGGTATCAAGTTTTTATGTTTCAGCATGAGAGAGTTAGATATTAAGTGATGATAATGATTTGTGTAATAACCATAGGAATTTTTCAGGAAGTATGCATTTATTTATAATTAAATTATATTTTTCACTAATATGCTTCCTGGTTTTGATCACATACAAAAAAACCCCAAAACCAAACAAAACCAAAATCTCCAGAATGCAAATATGTGTTACGTCTCACCTCATGTTTGAAGAAAGTTGGAAGATGTAAGATACGTAAAATCTGTGGTTATTTCAGCATGAAATCTTCAGGGAATGTTCTAAATGGGCTGAAACACAAACAAAATTTGGTTTTGATTTTCTAAAATGTGTTTTCAGAGGTTTTTTTTTCCTACTACTGATTGTATATTGTCAGTCTATAATTCTGTTACTAGTTGGCAGCCAGAAAACATTCTGCATAATGTTGTGATACAAAATTCTGTGAGATTTTCTATTCTGGATGAAGCAGTGTAGAAATTCAAGTTCATTTTCATCTGAAAACTTCAATTTTTGTGCATATGTATACATATATAAAAGTATATGCATAAAAATATTTTACATATATGCTTAGGACTAGGTAATAATGCTTATGCTAGCAAAAGAACTTCCAAAACCTATTCCAAATTGACGTGTATTCTATGTCCTTTGAACATATGCTATAGAATACAAATAGGAACTTCAGATGTGCACTCAGAGATATTCCTTATTATTGTCGTCATAATCATCGTAATCGTAATTAAGAATATTGGTTACGTTTATAGATTAGTATTTCTCTTATATCCTAAATAAGTTTTCGGTTAGAGACCATATGATGATCATATTCTGATATCTCTGAGCTCTTTCCTCTTTACATGGATTCATTCTGCCTCATTCATTTTCTCTATTTCTTTCTGATGAGCACTTCCTCCAAGAGTCCTACATCACATGTAGTGTTGCAATTAAATATGGACTATACTACAACAAATAATGTAATGGAACCTTGACTAATAGAAAGCAGTTTCCCAAAGCACTTTTAGTCTGAGTCCCCGGTTTGGCAGTTAGATCCTGAGAAGCTTTTGTGAAATGGGAACAAGCAGGAAAAGAGTCCATAGATGGGTAAACTCTTCTTTTTCTTCTCCTTTTGCCCTAGGTCAAACTAAACTCTACTTAACAAAGTTCTTAGTTTTGTTGATGGATTCATTTACTGCTATGCTGTTTATTTCTGTGCTTTTTTCCCTCCAGTTTGGGCAGAAATTACATCAGAGGGACAATTACAACAGTTCCAGTTTTTGAAGTGACCATGATACAGCAATAATTATAAACACTACTAACTTTTGATAGTGATAATGGTGAGACTCACAGATTAATATCTTGATTAAGATGAGGCAATACCAAATGTTCACTGATTTTTTTTATTAAGTACATTAGCAGTATTTATGTTATTTTCTTACACAGCTTTTATTTCCCTCACCACAAAGTCTTCTCCAATAATAAGAGCTGGCAACTTCTTACTCATCGTAGTTAATTATTATGATATTTTCTCCAGAGAAAGAAATGAATAGATTGATGAAAATAAGTTAGCATAAAATAAATGAAACTAGCACGATATGCACTAAACTTTGCTTTTAGTTAACTAAATATCCAATATCTTGAAACTGCAGTTATTGGTGTGGTGGTAGCTTTACAGCACAGACAGCATGACAATCTTCCAAAGATTATACACCTTCAGGGTAAGGGAGTTAGATTTCATATATCCTTTCTAAAGCATCAAATATATTGCTATTTTTTTATATTAAAAAAAAAACAATAGGAACAAAATAAAAGATTCATGGTCCCTTTTTGCTAACTCAATATCTTAAAAGTATTGTACCACAAGGGCACTGAAAGTACAATCAAACCAATAGATAACATGATAATGAAGAATTTCAGGAAATATCGTCATTTATTACATGGAAGAAATACTGATGTCTAAATGTCTGCTGACATTTTTATATTATTTTCTATGTCACAGAAGTTCATGTTGGGTAAATATCAAAAATATGTTTGAATTAAGACATTTTATTTTTTCTTAATGATAAAGTCTGTCTATTTAAGGACATTTATCTATATCTATCTAACATAGTATTTAGTCCTGTACCAGACCAATATGAAAGTGTGCCTTTTGTATAATAAAAAAATCTAACAACACAAAACCCCCACAAACCTCTAGGTAAAACCACACAACTTTTAACTACTTTGTATACATGATGAAATAGAAGCACTAAAAACTGTTAGACTAATAGGCAAGGGGAAGAAAAGGAGATAAATCCTTACTAAATTAAGACCGGTTTTAGAAAGATCTCTGTGTATCTAAGTATATAGATATATGTCTAGCGGCATTTAGGGGGAAAAAAGCTCATACTGAAAGTATATGGACAGTCTAAAACTGAAGAATTGGGAAATCTGTTTAAATCCTGTCTCTGTCAATAGTTTCTTTGCTGATGCTAGGCAAGTTCTTTAGGAGTGAAAGAGTACCTACCTAAGTAACACAGAGGGTATCTCATTTAAAATGTTTTTGGAGGGAGACAATTGGCCTTTGAGGAGACACTTCTTTCCAGTGATTAAAAAGCTTAAACCAGATGCACAACATTAAAAAAGCTGAATTAAATGAGTCTCATTCCAGAATTAATCAACAATTGAGTTCCAGGGTCAATGTTCACAATTTATTAACCTAACCTGAAAACTGTAGGGTCTTACTTAGGGATCCTTAATGTTATAGGTAAAACCACCTTGTTAGATGTCAGGATTTGAAGATAGTTGTGACTGTTGTTGTATCTGTGGATAGCTACATAGGTTTTTATAATAAAATATGTACATATTTTTGCATCATTTTAGTTCAAACAAACAAACGCACAAACGCCACAATACCCCCAAAACAATAACAGTAAAAGCAAAAAGAAAAAAACAAAACACTAAACCTAACCTGATTGCTCCCCCTAATTTTTAAGCCAAAAATATTAATTTTTTTTAATCTTTCAGCCTGACTTTGACATGTTACTTGTTAAGTAACATTAAGGTGCTTTCTAAACAAATTCACAGTCTAGTCTCAGAAATCAGTCAGTGGCTAATATATTTGTAGTCTTTTTTAACGTATGTTCACTGTATGTTCTTGTTTTTCATCACGTAGAAAAGTTTTGGTGTTTTACACTTTGGTGTAAATTGGTAGCAGAAATATCCAACCAGTTTCTTGTATTGCAGAGTTAATGCAAAATTAAACAACGTGTGACTGTCATCTGTGCATTCTCCTTTCCAATAATGTATATTTATTTGCACTAAATTCATGTATACACTTCTAATTAATGAAAATGCTTTGCAGTGATGATATAGTGTAGGTAGGCACAGTGACTTACCAGTTAGAAGTGTAATAACCAAAACTCACAGGACTGAGTGCTCAAGCAAGATTCACTTAGAAGTATATAGTTATATTAAAAAAGCCCATAAATCCTTGAAATTCTATCCATACTACAAATGCCAAAACTTCACTTGACTTTCACTAAACAGACTTTCCACTGTCAAGATAGTCTGTATCCGGAAGCAAAGACTTCACCCTTATATATTCCTAAACAGAATTATGAGTGGTGACTGATCTTTGGAGGCTCACAGCAGTGCAACATTCCTAAAAATAGATTTTTCATGATGAAAACTGTGTGAAAAATTCTCACTACAGACTACCACCTTAAATACAGCACTGGATTATTTTCTTTTCCACCCCCAATAAAAGTGTTTGTGGATTGTTTCATATTCCCATAAAAGAAGGAGAAAAGAAAGACTGAGTTTCTTTGTCTCCTCTCCCATCCCTCCAACCCCTGCCGGCTTTGATATTTTGCTGAGTAGCAAGCTCTTGCCTTCTGTAATTTGTTTATACCTCACTCCTTGGATAGGTCATGACAAAATTCTATTCTAATACTGCTACACTCTGTCATTCAGGAATAAAAAGCTAGAAATGGTATACACAAGAGAATGCACAGTTGTAGAATGCTACAGAATGAATTAGAATATGTCTGATCTATCATTTGAAAAAAAAAAATCCCAAATTATTACTAAAATATATTTAACTGCATTAATTTGCTGTTCTGAGAGACCATTTACCTACAGTTTTAACCTTCTAAATTTTTACTTAGATCAAACCAATTTGTGAAAATAGAACTACAAGAAGTATAGTTTTCAGGGTGCTAACTCAAAAGTTTCTAGAATTCTCAGGGTAGAGAACTCTGCAAACTGAAATAAAGAGAAATCAGATAAAAAATGTATTTTTAAATCTGCAGCAAAGCATTTGGTAGGATTTTGTGCCCTGCTAACCTAATCTTTGCAGAATTAGAAACTGCAGCCATTTTCATCATTTTTTGATTTGCCCACAAGAGTAATTGATATGATGTTTAGAGAACTGGGGAAGAAGAAGGAGGAATCATATCAAAACTATTTCAGAATAAGGAGAGCAGGGTTTACATTTTATTTGGTATGTTTCGATTTATCATAGACAAAGTTTGTTTCAGTTTGTAATTAACATTTTCAGTATTGATAGAACCCTTGACATAGTGATACAGGGAATTAACTAATTAACAATTAACTAACTAACACTTAGAGAACTAACACTTAAGTAATTAACACTTAGAGGGCAACCCTTAACCCACAGTGCTTGGAACCCTTAACCCACTGTACTATTGCCTAGCCTTGCTTAGCTTTGTGTAACTTCTTATAAGAAAAACAAAAGTTCACTGACGACTTTACAGGCCTTGCAAAGATACAAAACCTTGGGTGCATCCTCAGTGCATTCTTGGGTGAACCTGATAACCAAAACTCGGGCACAGGACAGGAGATACGCCAATTCTAACCAACTCAGCAGTCTGAGCCCCAGCCAACTCAGCACATCAGGCCAGAGGTGAGCGTGTACAGAGAAAGAAGACCCCGGTTCACGATCACTGTGCAGGCGCAACCAGGAGGGGCCGAAGGTGGAGACTATGGAAATGATTTCCCGGAACTCATTGTAATAAGAACTGCCTTCTCGGGGACAGGTTATGAATACGTATAGGCGTTCCTAGAACTTTCATGAATATGTAACACTTTACGTCATTTAACTAAGCTCACAACTTCTGGAAATTTACACATGTCTTAGGTGGAGTTATCCCCCGTGTGTCCAGTGCTATGATATAACATACCTCTTTACAATCTCAAGGGTTGTAAGGTTATTTCCGTGCCTCAATAGTGAAGTACATATTGGAATATCAACTCTCGTACTACAGTGAGTGCATAGCCAGTCAATGCCAGTATTCTGTCTCTGACATTAATCTGTGACAAAGTCATGAAAAGAATATGCAAATATAAACAATATAGTGGCCAGTAATGAAATAATCTGCCAAGAGGTGTAGTTTCTTCTTCCTAATCCCTATCAGATAATAGAATTTGTAATGTTTAAATCCCTTCTAAAAAGAGAAAATTATTCTGTGTGAAATAACTAGGAATGTTCTTATTACCCATATATGTGTCTAATCCTTCACTGAATCTTTCTAAGCTCTTGGCCTCAATCTTCTCAAGACAATGAGTTTTCAACGTATCACCTTCAATTTTAGCTTAATTTCTTTATTTCCATTTTATGATGGAAAAGGTTTAAAGAGTTAGATTAAGATTTACCTATAATTTCTGAACCTCTAGCTTTTTCGACCTCTCCACATTAACAATTTGGAATGAGGCGACACTATGGTTTTCATGAGAATTCTACAGTTATCTCAATTTTCTGCATTTGCTTTGCTGAATGTGCTTGCAGAGCAGCTTTGCTCTATGGCACATATTCCCTTGTGAAGAGGCTAAAAAGGAATCTCACCACAAAAAGCAATCCAATTGCTCTCTACTGCTCAGTGGGGACATCAGGCAGTGAACTGGGTCATGGTCACGTGGCCACTGGGTACTCCAACATAGACTTTGTGCACATGTCAATACAAGGCTTTTGAGCTCCTGTGACAACCAGAAATGGTTCTTGTACTTTGTAAAAGGGATAAGTACCGTGTTCATCATCTTTCAGACTTCAACTTATTTATGAGCCTGAAACTACCTTTCCATCTGCCCTTTCATCTTAGAGACCTTGGTCATCATTTGGAATATGATAGAGTAACCCACTCTAAACTGGCTTGCCAGTGAAGGATGAGAGCAAAATTCACCAGAAGTGTGGCCACACTCTTGAAGAGAAATTTAGGCTCTTGAAATTGGAATGGAGGATGCCAAAGACCAGTTCATAGCAGGGGACAGCAACAGTTTCCTAATCACTAAACATTTGTGCACTAGCTGGGCCAAGACCTCCACTAAATCACTATAAAAGCAGATCTAAATCTGTTCTGCTTTTCAAACTGAAGGAAGTATAACAGAGCTGGGATCAAATAGGTCAGTGTCCTGCATTAGTTGCTGCAGTCGAAAGATGAAAGCTCCACTCTGATCCTTTTCTTTGGACACTGACAAAGCTAGAAGAGGACAGTTGGGTTGAGCAGCAGCGACCATACAATCTCATTTAGAAATATTGGTTAACAATAGCAAGAGCGTGGATAGAAATCAGGTTTTAGTTCTACAGGGATTATAAGAGTGAAGGTGGTGGGAACACACAAATGCGATGATATGTTAGTCATCCCATAAGAAACAGATGAAAAGATATGGTGTTTCCTCTGCAGATACGACGAAGTGTGCGGAGTCAAGGAAACAAACGTTTGCAAGATAAATTTCCATTAGAGGTCTTCAAGTCATATGTGTAAAGAGACGTTTGGCCCAAGTATTCAGTTTTATCTGATATGAACTCCATGAACCACATCAAATAGAACTATGAGGAACCACAGAATCATCAACTTTTACCTATTGATCTGATCTTATTGGATCAGGACTAACCAATGTCAATGAACCCCTAGTACAAACACAGCCTGTATGAGCAACTCTCATTCTCTGTGATAAACATTTCAAGCATTTCAGTTTCAGGACATGCTCTAGGCCTTTATTCACATTGTCGCCTACCACTTTGCCGTAAATAGGATGAGAACAAAGAAATCTATTTCAGATGCAGATGCCTCATAAAGGACAAACTTGTACCATTATTACTATTATTTTCTATCATCATCTACATGTCTCTTAACTGTTATGACATCACTGCTATAATTTTTGCTAGATATACAGAGTAGTTTTAAATCAGCTTATAGAATGATGTCCAAGTCTCTTGTATTCCTCCAGTTTCCATTAATTTACTACTTACTATAAAATATTATCTGACATGTCTGAGCACACACTTTTACATGCCATGATGGTACTTATTCATTTCATTTTGACAGGTCCCTTAGTCACCTGTCCAGTTTGTCTTTTTCTTTTGTTTCACTGACTGTGTCACCAGTCAGTTACTTTTCCAGACTGCTGACAAATGACAGAAACAACATGCGTGAACTTTACTGCTACAGAACTGAGAGATATGTTTCATTTTTCATAGCTAGAATGATTCTTTTTCTTTGTTTTCTATCTGCTACAATTTCATCTAGTGCCCCATATTATACTCCAGTACATTTTAGTTTCTTTCATATACTCTTCTACTCTTCCTCAAAGTAAAAAATTAAAAAAAAAAATTAAAAAATCAGTTAATTGTCGTCTTTTCTGAGCATACTCAAGTGATTTATCAAATACTACTGGTTCATAGCCTTGGTTTACTTCTGTAAAAGACTTACTTTTCACTTCACAGCGTTTTTTTTCTCTTTTTTCTCTATGGGTGGCTTCTGTTAAAATCCCACCCTTTCACAGAATCTGGACTGACCCGATCTGTGCAGAGCTCTGTCAAGTCCTTTCAGATGCAATGACAACACTTCTCTCATAGTCATTATCAGAAGCCACAACCACTTTCTTGAAGTGTAAAGTATTCTTTCTCCTTCTACATGTCTGCAGTCATGTACAAACCTGGATCCATGCTTTTTCATATTCAGTGTAAATGTCAAATTAACACACAGTTTAAAGCATTTATAAAAGTTTAATTAGGGAGCTATATAAGTATTTATTACATGTACTTAACACTCATGTAATTATTAAAGGTAATGTCTTAAATTACAGCAATATTGTGCTGGCAACGAGGCACTTAAAGGAAAAGACATAAATTATAAATGCCTTCCCAAAGCGTGATCATCAATCAGAACTACAGGTGCTAATGTTGTCAGCAAAATTAGAACAGCATTGTTAAGAAGCAAATACAAAAATCATTAAGAATGAAACCGAAACAAATTAATCTTGGTGACTAGCCCTAAAAATGACCTTTTTGTGTCTTTTCTGTCAGAGTTAGGGACATTTTATAATAATAATAACTGAATATTTACCTATGTATGTAATGACTAATCAAATATTTACTGCATAGATCTATTATTAACCAGTCGGAAACTTGGTTAAGAAAACAGGCATGAAAGACAGGAATGACTAATGGGTATCACTTTTCATCACTTTTTGCATTGTTTCTAAAAACAATAGTAGAAATATAATTTTTAATTAAAGAGTAGAAATTTAAAAAAAAAAAAAAGAAACAACATTATTATCTTCTTCCAACCAACTGTAAAATCAGGTCTTGATTAAGAAGGCCAAATTTTTGAAATCCAGGACAACAGTGGAAGGAAGAGTTCAAACTGATCCTGTGCTATGAATAAGATGACAGTTTTGGAGACTCACTGTCTGTCAAGTTGCCATTGAGAAATGATTAAGCATTACATATGAGAATTATGTGCAGATTGTTTTCTTGTTTCAAAATGCTTTTTGTGTTATAACTTTATTTCTACCCCTAGAATATATAGTTTCAACAACAAGAAAGGGAAAGAAAAAAGAAAATATAAAAGGGAAAGAAAAAGGAAAAGATAAAAGGAGAACAAAAGGTTCATTATTATCCTTGTCACACCTATCCCTTGAAAAACAGTTTTTGAGGCCTGACATTGTCCTTGGCCTTAAATAATTAACTCCAGGCTAAAAGCCTGAGAAAATACAATTAGTCAATTAATAAATATTATTGACTTGAAAACATAATAACACTGCACAGTTCTAGAACCATCTATTTTACATGATGTACTTATGTACATCTAAGTAAACATTGCTCTCTAAAACTACTTTTCTCGCTTTAAAAGATAAAATAAATCACTCTTCCTTTGCTGTGATAGTTGCTTAATGAAGCATGTAGAAATATTCAGTTTCTTTTTGGATCACTAGCTAGCATACTGTGTGCCTACAGAGTGGTTGTATCATAATAAAATCAATCTTATTTCTCTATTTTAGATTTAAGAACATTCTCTGTAGTGTTTTAAATAAATAGCTATTAAGAATCTGAAAACTTCTGCAATTTTGGGCCTACATTTACAATAAGCATTTATTCAGTGCACTAACATTTGGAAGGCCTGTTTAGCACCAGCTTCAACAAACACTGAAACAAAAGCAAGAAACCCCCACAACAACAAACAAAACGAACAGGCACAATAGAATGTTATAGTATCTGCAGTTTATCTCAGTTGCAGTGATGTAACTTTTTAGCTCATGTCAGTTTTACATAGCAAGAAATATTAAATATCTTGCTTTTCCTACTGAAAGCGAAATAGTAGGATTTATGAAGAAAATAGTGAACCCTGTCAGTGAAAGCTGAAATAAATGGTATATCTGACTTTAGTTATGATACTATCTTTGTGATAACAGCTCTTTACCAAACAATTATTCATACACTAAACTTATGTCTAGTAATCAAAAACTGAATAGCTTTGTAGTGATTTTGCACACTAATAAATCTGCAGCATGATTCAGCTAACCACCATCCATTCCCTCCCTGCCCATAAAGCAAAATCTATCCAGCCTTGACGTAGAAATGTCTCCAAGCAGCAGCCTAAGATAGGACTTACAAAACCAATGAAAAAAAAATTCATACCACTCTGCACAAAACCAATAACTAACTAAATGAATGAATAAATAAACAAAGAAGTGAAATTAGACAAAAAGGTGAAGTCAAAGAAGAAACTCTCCGATCACATCATTAAAGGTATTATTTCCAATTGAATCTTCTTGTTATTAACAACGACATTATATTCTTATGTCCAGAGTTGCATTTGAATCGTTGATACTTATTTTCCAGTAAGTTTTCTAAGTGCCACTTAGAATCACTTTTGGATCACTTCTCAACAAAAAATAGCATGATTATAACCTTTTTGACCCACCAACTGCATAAAAGTCTAGATCCAGATTAAGTAGTTTGGCATATTGTTTCACTTACTTGCACTGTAAGAATGACTTAGGCTCATATACATCAGAAAATATGAGTAATTAGTTGACTTTGTGGTCTATTTCTTTTGAACAATTTGTACCCTTGCTGTAATGCCTAGTCTTATTTAACTGTCAACTTTCTAGAGCACAGACAATTTTGACCCTGCCTCCTAGAGGGCTGAATATGAAAGGGATATATTATTGAGGGAACTGTTGAGCATTTTGGGGTCAAAGATTTTCAGTTGCATACTACAGTAATTTTTCACTCCTATAATAAACTATTGGTCATCTGATCTGATCTCCAGCCAATGAACATGATTGTTTTGCGTTTATCTGTAGAACACAGCATGGACAGAGACTACTTTTAAGCACACTGATTTCCAACGCCATCATGAAGGGCTGCATCAAAATGTTGTATTTTATACGATCACCTTATTTTTGTTCTGCTAAGCAGGAAAAAAAAAAAAAGTTATTAATTTGTTAATATAATTAAGTTACACAATGTATGTAACCTAATGCTTTAAACACCTCTTCCAAATCAAATCGTAGTAACTTTGGACACAAGTACTTACATGGGTTTTTGAGGGCAATTTTCAATTTTAGCATTTCTTTATGCAGTTGTGAGTGCTCCTATTTTGTTCTTTAAGTCTTGAGATAAATGAAGAGCCAGCGAAATTTGTAATGGTTTTGCTTTCACTCTGCCACATAGGGTTATCAGTATAGTTTTGTTCTGCAAGCCAAGATAGGAGGACAGGATTTCACCAGGGCTTTGAAGGCTTTGAAACAGAAGTGACTATTGGAAGTTGATGTAATTACACAGGCAGTAAAAGGAACCTGGAAAACTCAGGTGTTGTGATTGTTCCATCTAAAAAATAGGAGTTACAGCTTTTGACACCTGGAGAAAAAGGATTTTTCTGGTAGTTCAAGAGATTATCAGCTATAATTGAAAGACTGGAATAATAGGTAATGGCTATTGGTACAACCCATGAGAAAAAAGGTAGTAGTTCTTTGAATTGTAATGGCAGCTAAAATTTACAACATGCTATGTAGCCTAGCAGGTCCTAATAAACCAGCAGACAACATTTTTAGGTGTGTAGAAATTTTAGAAAAACTGGTAGCTGCAGACTGTTTCTATGTATTTAAATGGAATAAAAGAAGGGAAAATACTTTTGAGCGGATAATGGAATTGAATAAATTGACAGAGCCCTGCCAGTGTTATACAGGGATTTGGTCAGGTCGGGTATTTATACAACTCATGATGGAATCTGTTCCTGGGCAGCAAACAAAATGGAGCAATCCAAAATCAGCTGCCCAGTGAATCTGGTCTGACCATAAAATACACATCAATACTGTTGTTTTAGGGGAGCTTAGTACTGAAGAAGCCAAGTAGTTGCCTGATATCCCATAAAGATGAATTCAGGAGTTAGAGCAGAAATTACAGCAAGAGTAGCATGAATTATTTTTTAATTCCATGTTGATGATACACAGTGCTGAAAATGCTTTTTGGTTCAAGATCAAATCCTTTAGAAACTATGGAAAAACAGAGGACAGATGTTGCCCAACTAATTGAGTCAAATCACAGCTCATTGCAAGTATACAGAAACTTACAGAGGCTAACACCTGAAACCTTTGAATTCATTTTTGCAGAAAAATTACAGAAAAGTGCCAGACTTCATGGTTAGTAATTCTGAACTTCAGTGGGAATCAAAAATAACCAGCTTTTCTCAAGAGTCTGTCAGTAATTTCTGGGATCTTTTCCCATTTTTAGTGACTCTGACTTTGCTGTTTCCTTTTATATCAATATGGTTCATTTTGTCAATTCACTGGTTAGTTTCTACTTGGAAGATAAATTCATATGTGAAATAATTTAAACCTTATTTTTATAGAGGTTTCTCACCTATTTCTCACAAGTAACTTTCAAATATTTATATATAATCTCTAAAAAATTACTAGATTTTTTTGAAAGGTATTCTAAAACATCAGTCATTAAGAATGTTTGATGTACTGAATTCTTACCTATGCCAAATTGATTTTCTGGTAACAGGATGGGTTGAATGTAATTTAAAACTGCAATGTAAAAAAAGTAGCAAAACCTTATTGATTTGGACAGAGACTAGTTATATACAGTTAGTACTGCAATCCTGAGAAATGTTAATCAGGTACTACCTATTTCCTAGTTTATCTTTTTACTAAAGCTATGGAATATAAATAATAATTATAATCTCAGAATGAAATTCAGGTTTATCCTACAGCAACAGTCATGAGGTAGTTGAGTAGCCCTCCCGTGTTGTGGTAACCAGTTCCTCCTGGGAGCATTGCCTTACACAAACAAACCCAGTAATTTGCTATAGAAAGTAACCCCAAGAAGCTTAGTCCATTAGGGCATGTGAAACAACCCCCAAACCCCAGAAGCTGCAGTCCATCTCTCCCCACCCCCCATGAAAATTGTAATTCTGCACCTGCCCTATAGTGTCTTTCTTTTAGTCCTTCATACCAACATCCAAACAAATTTTTAAGAACCTGGTATACATCTACGTAGGTTATCTGAATTTTTAAAGTATTAAGCACACTGTCATGAAGAGTCTCCATAAAGTGACAAAGCAGTAGGACATTATGATGCATTTGGGGAAGCAAACTGGAGAATAATACCCAAAGCAAATACTCCACCTTCTTTTCATTAATGCAATATTCACAAAATTTGCAATATATAAGCTGATCATCTCTTTTTCTTTTAAAGTGTGGAGAAAAGATAGTTCACTCTTTTACATAAAAGGGAAATGACAGGCAAAATATACTTGTAGTCCTATGCCAACATCTAAGTACTATATAAAGATATCAGTCACCTCACTTGACTGATTTTGCAGCCCTGTTTCTTTCTGTTACTGCTGGCACACCAGAGGAAATCAAGACTGAATGTTGATCTCAACCTTACTGAAATTAAAGGAAGTATTTTCATTCTGCTGCCAGACACTTTTATGCCTTTTTTACATTAAAAAAAACCCCACAAGGTCAAACATTTTACATCCAGCTGCGGATTCTGATTTCGTCATAGCTTGTAGTGTATAAATCTGACCTGTTAAAATCTCCCTGAAGATGTAAATCTGTGTCTTCTTGAAAAGTGTTGCAAAATATTTCATCTCATCACTGCCTTTTTGAAGAACAAGAATAGTCCTTAAATAAATCCTGTGAAATGCTTGTGAATGCTTCTGACATAGGACAACTTCTAAATCAGAAGCTGTGTGTGTAAATCATGTTTTGTCTTACACTTTCTTAAAAATAATTAACAAAGAATGAAGCTGAAAAATTGATTATATATTTTCAAAAAAGTGAAATAATTATAAATAATAACCAGAAACCAAAAAGAAATCTTTGAATAATATATTTTCAGTTTTGAGTCACCATGAATTTTAGCATATTCTATTGTTGTCCACATGCCTTTAAGCTACGATTTGTATACATTTATATTTTATTTCCTTTTATCTTTTCCTTACAAAGCATTTCACAAGGGCCAATCATCTACCTTCTGCTCTCTACCACCACACTCCAAACTCCAGTAAATGTTTTGTTCTTGTTGCTTAGGCTTATATGTTTAGCACCATTGGTTTCTCAAGCTGGTGTTGTCTTTGACTTCCTACTATTTCTTCATCTATCATCATCGTATTTCCCAGGACTTAATCTGTTTAGAAGTGTTCAGAACCTGTTCATTCATTCTTCTGCTCCTAAGTCACATTGTCTAGAAAAAAAACTCTCCTAATACTTTGTTTGAGATCTTCTGAGCTTTCTAAGTGAACATACAATCACTCAATAAAAGGTAGTGAATGAAGAAGAAAAAATATACCCGATGGCAGGTACTGCAAGTCACGGAGTCCAAGACAGTATGAGGGCCATAGGTCAGCTGGCAGAAACCTCAACGATTTAGACAATATGTTTGACAACAGTAATAAGTAGGAAACAAAAGAAGAAAGGTGTACAGTGAAACAGAACCTCGTGATGAGTTCAGCTAAGACAAAGAAATAGGTGAAAAAGACACTGAGCTTTTCTGACAAACAGAGTCATATCAAGGAAAGGAGATACTCAGAATATCACCAAAGCCAAAACAATAATTGAACAACATTTAACAAAATATCACCAGCAGAAAAATGCAAAGATTGAAGCAGAGCTGTTCTCATGAAGCCACGATATCAAACAGGGCATGAGGACAGCAGAGGAAAGACATCAATAGTATGGAACACTTATTAGTTCAGATGCACAGCCAGCTCACTGGAAGGTTAGCACAGCATTAAGGGAAATGTCAGACTAAAAGTGAGTATATTAGCTCTGCCACTCATAGAACAACGTTGTAAACTTTGCATAAGGATAAAGATATCAGAATTCGAATGATCTCGATATGAAACAAAGGGAGGAAAGAGAGGAAGGAAAGAAAGAAGCAGAAAAGAGAGGCAGAAAGAGGGAAAGAAAAAGAAGGGGAAGAGGGAAAAGGGAAAGAGAAGAAAGAGATAATGCAGGAAAAGGAAGAAGGGAGAGGGAGGGAGGGAGGAAAGGAAGAAAAGAGGAAAGGAGGAAGGGAGAAAGAATTTTTTTAGTGCAGAAATTAGGGAATACACTGCCTTAACTATTGAATCGTTTGATATACTGCTTCTTATAGAACTTGTTTAGAAACTGCTTATGTAGAATTCACTTAGTGTAAGTTAAGTTTGCTTAGCATAACTTCTGCAAGCTGTGAATCTTTGCACTTTCTGCTTCATTAAGTAAAAAAGGCCTCGGAGTCTTCAAGCTAGAAGGGAAACTGGATCCTTGGAGATAAGTAAAGGAACAGAATGGCGTCTGACAGAAGAATGTTTTCGCTATTGCCAAGAACTTATTTTCTCTAGCTATGGGTGCAAAATAGCAGATGAAGATCAGAATGTTAATTGACAGCCCACCTGGCAAACATGAAGAAACTGGGGAGAACCCAGACTCTAGTTTTGCAGTTGGCTCAGAGTGAATCATGGAAGGTGGGGGGTTCGATCATGGGGGTATAATTATCTAAGTTTTTTTTCTGCTGGGGATCCCTCTTCAGGAGGCACCCAGCTCTAGCTGCTCTACACTGTACCTTGCAAATAAATTATTTAAGAAGAATTTCTGGAATCCATACCTGAGTCTCTGCTGCAGGAAATGCAGGGAAAAGAAACTTCCCTACCAATAAGTTCAGATTTATTTTTTGTGGGGAAAAAATGAATATTTGAATAACAAAGATATTTATCCCAGGAGATAGGTAAATTCCTTCTAAACATGACAGTATGTTTTACTTTATTTCTTACCCTTTCCTTTCTCCAGGCTGACTTTTCTGGCTGACTAAGGAAAAAGGACATAGCTGGATGTTGACTGATGAAAGAAATTGATCTTGAGGTGTTTCCAGTGATATATCATGGTAAAAACTCATTTTTCCAATGTTCTGCGTAATGATTGGAAAAAAAAAATCCGTTTAAGTTCAGATGGGGAGACAAAGAGAGAAAGAAACAATAAGATCACGAAGAACTAAAAGAAGTTTGGCTGGAATAGCAGAAAAGGATGGGAGATGAGAATAAATAAAAACAGGAGTGAGAAAATCGGGTAAAATTTGAAGTGAGCTAAGTGGTCTAAACCAGGTGGGGGTTTTTTGTTTGTTTGTTTTGTTTGTTTGTTTGCTTTTGGGTTTTTGTTGTCGTTGTTGTTTAAAAAAAAGAAAAATAACCAAATGTAAGAGGGGACTGTTTTATATGTTTGCAGAAGGGACACTAGAATGGGAAAAGAAGGTCTAATGCACAATATTAGATTTTCAAAAGCCAGTCCAGGAACCTTGCTGATTGCACCAGCGAGCAGCAGTGTTTCCATGAAGGCCGCAGGCACACTCCATCTGGACTACAAGTGGGATCATTTCATTCTTTTGGGGCCATGAATTGAATTCAGGCCATTTTCAGTTAATGAAAATATTCATGGTGGTTCATGGTACCAGTAAGATGTCTTGCCTTGAGATTCCTATATCATGCTATTGACAACAGGCAGAGTAATGACTAAACTCCTAGCCAGCACGTCCTATAAATTATGTATTTCTAGACCAATAATCTAGACATATGACTCCACAAATTTTAGTTTAGACTACTGGATTAGCATACCTCTGCACAGCCAATAGTGTGATGTCAACGTTCATGTGTCATCGAGATTATTGCAAACAAGAAAGAATAGTAGGAAAGGAGAAAATGCACAGATAAAGTTCTTCAGAGCAGAAAGCAAATAAAATAGAAGTGTAGCAAAAAAATAAAGGAAGGGAAGTAAAAAGCGAGAACTAGATAGTGACATAAAACAAAGAGAACAATAGAAAATGCAGTAAGT
Source organism: Pampusana beccarii (assembly GCA_013399365.1). NCBI lineage: Eukaryota > Metazoa > Chordata > Aves > Columbiformes > Columbidae > Pampusana > Pampusana beccarii. Next base: position 63,075 of record VWYH01002571.1, on the reverse strand, counting down.
TGTGAAAATGAGGCCCTGAAGCATGATTAAATGTGAGATAGGATATCAATAATTTCTATAAAGAAATGGCTACTGAGAAATTCAAACCTTACCTCAGCTTGGTATGGAGATATAGTCAGTATATAGGAGTGATGGAGGTCTGAAATCTGCCAGTAATCAATCAGTATTTTGTACTAAATTAAAAAAAAAAAAAAGAGCTTGAATAATTTATATTAAATTTCTCATTCTGCCTCTAAGAGATGAGTGTAGTACCTGGAAGCAGCTGTGCTCATGAACTCATGACCATAAGAAAGATGCAGAACAGAATTATGCCAATCTGACTCATAAGGCTTCCTGCCTATAGCATAGGAATATGTATGGTTGTGACTATGTTTGAACAGAAGAATACGAAAATACATTTCCATGTCTACCTTGGATTGAGCAAGGCCTGAGGGTTATCAAGAAAGATGTTGTCAGTGTATCTTGCTTGTATGAGGATGTATTACCAACGATGAATCCATGTCCTCTCTAAACCCTCCAAGTAGGACCAGATTCTTCACTTAACATTTCCCTTGTCATCAGGTAGGGCCATATCATGTTTGGAGAGAAGCAAAAAGTGATTTGCTTTTTAGAAAGGTAATGGTGTAACCTCCTGTCATTCTCTACTGAATATGAGAGCACTGGCAGGTTGGATGTATGGTAAAGCGGTTACCTGTAGTCTAAAAAAAATATAATCCCATTTAACCTCTAATTTGAAAACATCTTGCTAAGACAGTTGTTTTTCTGTAATTTCCCTGAAGAAAAGATAAATCTTTCATGCCAATGGTCACCAGAACATATATATACCAGTCAGTAGAATATGAAGAGAGGTATCCTCTCATATTGACACCAGGGCTGTGATCAGAGGATGTAAAGACACAACACCTAGTGATGAAGGATCCTAACAGTTGTACAGTGCAAAGGTGCACCTCTGTGCAAGTATGCGTAAAGACCACATACATTTTAATAACAGGAAAAAAAAATAATTATCGTGTATTTCCAGGTGTTAAACTTATCTAGATAAGCATGAAAGAAGTAAAACCATAAAACACCACTTTTACTGAGAGGAAAAATCAAAGAGTAGGTTTCATATTGTTTTCTCAACCATAATTTCTATCTGTGCAAAGTTGGTCATGCATTTAAATATCTTTCTGAATAAGAAAATGCCAACAAATTAACTCCACATGTGTACTTGGTAATGCATATTGATTTGTTCATCTTAATTTGGTTGTGAATATCAAGACTGGGAGAAAAATTACTGTAAAATGTTTTTCATTTTTATGGCTATAAATATCTCTCAAACACATAAGGTATCTGTAGAGAAATCAAGTGTGAACATTATGAATATGACTATTCAGCATTTGCTTTTGTGTTTTTCCTAAATAGTTATTTTTAAAGATTTGATTTAGGTCATTATTTCTGTTTCAGTATTTTTGATAAAACCTACTTGTTCTGAAATGATATTTGGAGATAGAGTCTTAGAGCAAGTATTATGTTGACACAGTAAATATATTTAATATTTCTCTCTGCTTTCTCTCTGTTTTTGGTGTTACATTAGCAACTCCACAATACATCTCTGAGCAGCAGTTTTGTGGGTATCTTTGTTTGTTTGTTTGTTTTTTCCTTTAATTCTTTTGGTTACCATGTGTAAAACAAATAAAGAACATAATGAAATCTGATGCTGGGATATTTGTACACTGCTCATCTCAAAAGTCTTTCTTGTCCCTTATTATGCCCCCATTCTCCTCTTCACCAAGATAAGCAGAATATAAACACATTCTGTTTTCCAAATAGTAAAATATGTGACAACAGTCCTGAAAAATGAACCCTTTGGAAAAATGCATTTCACCAGCTTTTATAACTTTGCTGCATGAGAATAATAACGACTACCTCTTAATTGTCAAAGCTGCACTCAGAATTCGTATGTAGTTGTTAGATTTTGCTTTCAGTCCACTAGTAGATATCAAGGTAGCCATCACACTCAAACCACAATATCACAGCAGACAACTGGTCTATTTCCTTCCATGCTGAAACAGAATTTTAAATTTTATTAGGTATTTAAGTGTATCATGACAGAAATGTCCTCCATCAGTACTCCGAGTGTTAATGCTAGTCTACTAGATCAATTTTTAGCACCTATCGAAGCATGCTTTTTTCCTGAGAGTTAAAAATCAAAATAAATAAAACAGGTGAACAGCATGCTGCAGATCATTCATAAACATGAGTTATAGTTTCTGTGTTGTTTTGTTTGTTTGCTTATTTGTTTGTTTGAATGTCCTCAATAACTGCCTGCAAGTCTTTCCCTTAGGTCAGTATTGTCAGTCACTTTCAGGAGAGTTATGTACATTTATATGTTTGGAGAAAGTCATACTGGCATTTTGAAAGGGATTTTTTTCCAGCAAGGAAGGTGTTTTGGAGTTAACACTTTATAGTCCAGTATTTATACCCTAAATCATTTAAGACATGCTGCTTCTTCTAAGGTGCAAAGTACATAATATATCTAGAGATGTCTACGTATTATTAGAAAGCAGAATATAGTCAGAATTTTTTTTAATCAGAAAATGAAGGATTTGTTGACAGTTTGTGTAAATTACAGCTGAAATTTTAGAAGGTAGCCAGGATGTTATTTATTAAAACTCATAGCGAAAATTATTCTGAAATCAGCTGAGATGGGACGACACTATCGGACACCAGTCATGATGCTAGTATAGTAGATGAACTAAAAATTGTGATTGACCAGAAGACTGTAGGTCTCCTTGTGAAGTACTACGTCCTAGAAATGTAAACAAAACCAAACTTCATTAAGCTTCATTATAAGAAACCTTGTGATTGCTCTGACATTGCTGACATAATGTCTAAAGGCTTAATCTGATCTAGAATTTCATTCTGTACACTTTCATTGAGAAAATTATTATTTATCTTCTATTAGTATTCATATCCCTGCAAACGCTTCCTCCTGTATTTATTTCTTTCACTTCCTACCGTGTTGTCCCAAAATGCCACTAGATAGTTTAAAAATGAAATGTTTATAATATTCTGTACACTTTCTTTCAAATCATCATACAAAGTTATAATCAAAGGCTGTGCAACCGTTATCCTAAGGTAAGTCCATTATTAATAACAGTTCTCAGGGCAGTACCAGTATCTAGGACTGATGGATTCTTATTTGGTCATTATCATAAAAATAAAAATATGCTTATCTATAAAGGCTTTTGATTTTTTTTTTCTCCTTTTAATCTTTGCATATTACTTTTTTTCTTCTCTGTAACCCATGGAAATGTTTTCCTACCAGCCTAGCTTCTAAGACTGTGACCTATTGTATTGACTTCATAGTTAGTGAAGTACCTAAGTATTAAGCACAATGTAAAAACTTCAATTCCTTTAAAGGCAAGAAATAACTTTCATTGTCTCTACAACATGTATAGTAATTTGCCTTCTCTTCATACGCACTCTGACCCCTAACTTGGGGTACAGAAATATGAAATTTAAATAAACACCAGTCTGTCCATTATCAGAATTGAATCCATTCATAATAAATCTTGCAGCACCACCTTTGCTATCTAGCTGAACTAAAAGCATTATGCCTTGTCATCTGACTATTTTTTGTCAGTCAGGTTTGTCCTCAGAGCATTACAGTTCATTTACAGCTCAGGGTAACTCTTAAATTCCTAACATCTCCCTACATTTCTTTCAGGGATGGGATCAAGATCACTGCTCAATTCTTACAGGCCTTAAATAGTCATTATATTCTAACTTGAAGCACTAACAACATGGACTGACATGAGAGGAACTGTATTTTATTGATGATCCCTTGTGTCATCAAAATGTCTTTGAACACCACTTTTGTAAGATAATAAATCTGCTGAAGAATTATCTAAAACCATCCACTTTTCATTAGGACTTTTAATTCATTTTCTGTCTGCAACATTGATGCTAACAGCACATTAAATATTAAAGTAAATCTTCAAAGCATCCTATGGGACAACATATTTGACATAATATGTGAGGCTTATACTGTTGGTTGTCAAGTTTAATATCAATAAATGATATTTAAGTTAAATTTTCAGTGCAGGGTTCTCAAATATGTTGCAGCACATATAGATTTCTAACCAAAGTTACTAGGAGTGATGACTCCCCAGCAGCAAATAACATCAAAATGAAATTTTTTTTGTGTCGGTTCTCTGGTTTGTACACATCTAAGAACTGGCAAGAAACATTATGTCCCACAGACTCATCTTCCTAGGTACAGGGTATGTAGAATTCCCATTGAAGGCACTGGAACTCCTGCTAATGAGCACATACAAAGTCAGTCCCATGATATCACTTCAACAGTATTCCAAAAGACTTGGAAAATACAGAACCAAACCTGCTTGACTAGTCTTGGGAGTTCCTATCTTCCTGTTTCTGATTGCCTATTAGACAACGGTAGTCTTAATTTCCATTTAATTTTCATCCATATAATTTAAAAATCCTGTTTCTTTTAATAATTTAATGTTTGCTGGCAACTGAATTCTAATTGCTTAAAAAAACAGGTTCCAGCGCAATTATTAAAGAAATCTTTGATTGCATGAGGTAGACAGACATAATTTCCTACACTGTACTAACTAGTTATCATTGATCTGTTTGACATTCCATGCATACCTATACATATATATGCATATATATTATATATATATAACTTTAAATCTTGTTTAATAGCTGAAAGTTATTAGAATAATTTCTGATCATGATGATTCATGATACACATTGATAATTTTTCTCAGTAGAAACTGACACTGATTAATAGATAAGCTAAGAACTTGCTATTATAAATATGTATATATGAGCAGCAGATTCCTTTTTTAAGATAATAAAGTCATGGAATTCAAGGTCCTGAAACAGAAGCAAACTGGACTTACTGAGTCTTGCTTCTTGCTCCTCTGCAGTGTTTCTCTGTAAATGCCTTTAACTTTTGTTGTTATTTATGATAACATGTTGGCACAAGGTTTGCTAATACCAGATCATTTTTCTTTGTTATATATGAATTTTCTTCGCTATATATGAATTTTCTTCTAATTGCCTTCAGAGGTGAGAGTTTTCAGCATGTGTACCTCACTTATTTTTCTAGGCAAATATTAATTTACCATTATTTAATGCTATGGCACATGTTGACTTCCGTTCTTTATCCACTGATTGGGTAACACAAATAAAATGTTGTTACCTTACATGTACATGAACTTCATCTGAAGTAGGTTTTTTCTAACATAAGTCTATATATCTCCCATATCTCCTCATTTTCCCTGATTCTTAACAATTCCCAAGCCCCCTGTTCTGGTTTGTATAGTCCTTCTTTGTACTTTTCAATTTCAGCAGGTAATTAAAAGACGTAAATACCCAAAATAGCTCAAATATTCTCCAGGCTGAGAAAATTCTGGTATCTCTAGAGGTAAAAGGGAAGGATTTTAATTTTTCAAGTGTGTCTTATGAATGTTAAATTCCTTTGAGGGAACAATCCATTGTTCACTGTGTAAAACAATTTTCAGTAAAACTCTCTGACAGTCATCAAAACACTAAAAGTTTTAGATGCTCTCAATCTATTGTAGAATCAATGCAAATGGTTTCTAGTCTGCTGAGAAAGTGGCTGTTCAGAACTCTAGTCTTATTCAATGTTCACTTGGAAGGATGTAAAAGATTTTCCCATTAGTTTTTGTGTAATGCTTTGCACAAGCTGTCTTTTACAAGGCGTCTAATTTGCCTCCATCCTCTATACCACATGTAATGATCTGAAAAGGTCTTCTGAAGAATTTCTGATACTGCTTGAATTGCACAGACATAGATGCTGGGTAAGCTTTTAAAATTCTGTTTTCTCACTGGCAGTCCGGAACATAAACAAGTGCATTAGAATGTTTCAACTGCTGAGTTTCCTAGCTCATTTATTGCTCTCTATATTAGAAAAAGAAAAGCCTTAAGAGATTTTTGGAGTCAGAGATCACATATTTCTTTCTAAGCTTGCTTTCATGCAAATTTTTTAATTGTCTTCTACATACAGATTATGTATTGCAGTCTTACTTGGCATATACCATAATCAAATTTCAGTCTGACTATAACCTGACGGTTGTGGCATTTTTTTCAGATTTATCAGGGTTATTATCCTATTTATCTATCCTGACTTTATTTGTTCTAATGTGATATTGTGGAGGCTTTTTTGCTGTTTCTAACAGTTCATCTTTCTAGGCTGTCAAACCCACGATTTTGGATAAAATGTCAGGATTTACCAGCCCTTCTGGTCCTGTTGCAATCTTTCTTTTCTTGAGCTAGTCTGTCTGAGCCATTCATGTCAAAATTCTTACAACCATTTTTATGGAAGAATATCAATTATTTTTCAATGAGAAAAAATGCAAAGGTGAGCTGCAAATGTTATTTATGTAGATTCTCTAACCATTAATGTAACCACTGAAAAATCACTTCATTTGAAATAACCCATTTACAGATTTTGTCTCATATTTATTCTGGGTTCAAGTCCAAACCTTTTGTCTTTTTTTTGGGAGAACAAAGCAAAGTAAAGCTATGTGAGACAAATTCCTAACTGAGATAAACTGACCTGCTTCTACGTACCCAGGCTACATAAATGAAAATGAAGTGCTTGCAGTAGTCCAAAGAAAGACATCAATTTGTTTAGAAATGAAAATGGGAAGTTTCACTGACAATCTCAGTTATAAATATTGAACAAACAAATAATATTTAACAGTATTTTTGCTTTTATTAAGCTGTCAATCATAAAGATAGTGCTAACCTGCTCTAGCATTGAAATCAACATAAACTATGAGTTTTCTCTGTATTATATATTTCTTTCTGTTCCATTTTCTCTTTCATTTTCTACTGGCATGTTACTTTGTAGTAAGTGAAGCATGAACAATCATTTCCACTTGCAAAAGAGACCACTTACCTAATTGGAATATAAAGAGGTTTAATTCGTTTACCACTGTTTCTCATGTCACAGACATAAAATATAGTGTGATCAAAGAGAAAAGATGCGGGCTACTGACTGTCATGGTTTAACCACGATAGCCTCTCACTTACTCCCCTCCCACGCCCCCCAAATAGGTGAGAGAATCAAAAGGGAAGGGGGAAACTTGTGGATTGAGACAACACAGTTTAATAAAATAATAAAATACTAATACACTACTGGTAAATATATACATATAAAACAGAAACAGAATATAAAAGGAAAGATACTCAATGTAATTCCTCACAAACTTCGTCTGCACTGAGTAGCCAGTCCCAGGCAGCAGCACCTGATCCTGAACAGCTGATCCCAGAGAAAGAAAAGAGAAAAAAAGCAAAAAGGCCCAGAGGCCTCTGCAAACCAGCAGGATGGCAAAAGGCCAAACTGAAGAAAGTCCTGAACAGAATTCCCCTGGACAGGTCTCTGTCCTGGCTCTGACAAAGAAAGAGACAAACTGGAAGATCCTGACTCTCCTTAAACATGAAGAACAATGCTAATGGGATAAAATAGTCTTATTCATCAGTCTGGATGTCAGTCAAGGTCTGCCCCATGTATGTGCTGCTTACTAGCTGACTCGCACCTTTGAGCAATCAGATCAGAGCAATTGAAAACGTGAACTCTGTCCTGGGGTGTTATCTCTTGTTCTCAAAATAAATTCAAACAACGATTCTACTAGCTATGAAAAAGAAAGTTTTCTGACTGCATGAAGAAAATTAACTCATCTTCAGTCAAACCAGCACACCTACTTAACTCTATCTTAAGCATTTTTAAATGGAAAAAAAAAATATATTGAGAAAAAGATAGTGTAATGAATATCACAACATGGGCTTGTTCTCTCTGTTGTTCATGACTATAGTGATGCAGAATAGCCATAAAGTTGTTGTACCAAACTCTTTTAGAATTTTTTTCACTGATGAAATTTCTGATGGCAGATAATCAAGATATCATATTCTAGATTTTAATCATTGCTGGGAGAAAAGTGTCATGATAAGGCTTCTATTTTTGCTTTGCATACACAAATATATTCTTCCTGAGATAGTAATTTGGGATAGCTGTGAACAGGATGTTCTTGTGCACTTAGTCATTTTGAAAATATTTATTTTGTTATCATTGTAAGTGTTCTTATATGCATTTTCTATTTATTTTCCATGCTGAAGCTGGTCACCACTCAATGTATATACACAATCTTATGAAGGTCAGCTCTAGTAAAGCACTGTCATGGTCATGATGATCCCAACATGCTCTTGCTCCACAGGCCCCACGTGCTGCTTTTTAAAACTCTGAACCAAAAAGGCCTTTACTTTAGCTAGGCCTTCAACATGGCCTTCAATAGTATGCACATAGCCAACTCAGTGAAACACAGACTGGTAAATGAGTGCAAAATTGGCTAAACTGTCAGGCTTAAAGCTTATTTTCATCAGCAGTCCAGTGTCTAACTGGCAGCCACCTCGTGGATCAGTATTGCAACTTATACTGATTATTAACAACCTGAATGGCAGAATGGTGTGCATCCTCAGCCAGCTCACAGCTGATATCAAAATGGGGGAAGTTGTTTGTTGCTACTTAAAGCCACCTCAACAGGAAGAATTAGAAAAAAAAGGTAGACAAAAAGATCGTGAAGATTAACAAAGGTAAATGCAAAGCTGTATACCTGAGACAAATTAATCCCATTTAGCAGTATGAGCCAAGGCAGACTAATGATGAAACAGCTTTGCCAAGAAAGACCAGGTAAACATCAAAGCTGATCATGAGCTAACAATGTGACCCTGAACTAGAGAGGGCCAACCACATCCTGGGCTGTACCAGGAGAATTGTAGCCAGCAGTTTCAGGGAGATGATTCTTTCCCTTTATTGAACATCTATGATAAATTTTGAGTACCTCAGGAGAAGAAAGACTTTAATGTATTGGAGTAAACCCAGTGAAGGCCACCAGGGTCATTTGGTTCTCAAGCACATGGTGTATGAGGTAAGACTAAGAGACTTTGGTTTTCTCAGTCTCAAGAAGAGAAAGCTTAGGGGGGATTATATGGCTGTCTTCAGCTACCTAATGAAAGGAAATAGAGAAGACAAAGTCTCCTCAAAGGTGCAGAGTAAGAGGACAAGAGGGAACAGGTGTACAAGGTAACAGCAGTAACAAGATAAATCATAGGATAGTAAAACAAAACATGTTCTTAGAGGGGTTCTGGGATCACTTGGAGGTACTCTAAACTCAACTAGATAAAGCCCTGGGCCACCTTTTCTAATCAGACATCCTCTGATGAGGAGACTCTACTAGATAGCCTCTAGAGGTCCCCTCCAGTCTACATGATCCTGCTGTTCTCTTCACTATAAGGTCTGTAAAATGTCTGGACCTAGAGTGAAATCTAGACCCATGAAGTATGTGTGTTCCCAGCTTGACATATGGAGGGAAACAGAGGCTGTGCAGAAAACTGTGTGGTCTGAGCTTTTTAGGGTTAGCTGATCCACTACGACAGAAATAGAACACTTGAAGAAAGCAAAAGGAATATCAATGTCCATTTAATAGATGGTAATTGTGATTTTCACTGGTGTTACATGCCTAAGAAGTTATTTTAGAAAAACAACAACAACGAAACACAAAAACCCCAAATCAAAACAAAACAAAACCCCAACAACAACAAAAAACCCAAACAAACAAACAAAAAAACCCCAACACCAGACAGAGCTCATTCATAACAATTCAGTCTTGTGATGCTGTTTATCACATAGAGTAGTTATCCCAGAAACAGATGATGGATTCTAAGCCTTCTCTGCCCCCAAAATCTGCACTGTATCATACTGAAGTACATAACTGAAAGGAACATAGAATTTTCTAGGAGATGTTATCTGCTCATTATAGAATATGAAATTGGTGCATTAATAACTAAAATAGCTAACACAGACTGCAACATAACAATGAAGACTATGTAAAGGCCAATATTAACTGGAACATTTAAATACAGCTCCTAACTAGAATCTGCACTGGTTAGAGGAATTCAACAACAGCTAATGCCATACATTTTATAATTTCAAGGTCTGTTACTTGTTTATTTTATCAATTTACTTAGTTTATTTGGAGCAAATTTCATAATGTCTATAGTGACTTGATTTATTTATTCGTTAATTTATTCTATTTATGATTTTTTTTGTTTATGTAAAATATTTATATGGTGTTGTCCATCCAAGATTTTTGACACCTGAATCTGAATCACCTTACATCTGAAATGTAAGCTGTCTGCAACACCAGCTAGCTAATACTCAATGTCATCTTCTAATTCCTCCTGATTAGAGAAGTGATGCAACCCCATTCTCTTTTTGGGGACATAAAGATTTAGAGCCAGAGTCAGTGGAAGCTGTAGGGAATGGCTTCATTGTGCAGTCTCAGAAATAACCTACTGTAGAGATATCTGAGCTGGTTTTAATTAGGTAGCCTTAGTACATGCAGCAATTCTGTAGACCTGCCTGGCATGGTTCTGTGCAGGCTAATTTATTCTGCTGCTCAGTGTCTCCTGATAAGATGTTTAGGTAGATATACAAACATTTTAAGCACCTGAGTTCAATAACTGTGGCCATGAAAACAGCCATTCTGAATTTTGTATTATGCAGTCACTAGTTACCATGCCCATGGGGTTACAAGAACACAATAAGAACCTAACGCAATTTCTCCAGCTTCCCCCTATATCCATCCATAAGTGCAAAGAAAACTAAACTAGAGGATATTTGAACTCTCCCTGGGACTATGTGAATCTCAAATTTCTTTCTGTATTTTGACTATGTAGAGGTCTACACAGAGTTTGTGTGGACAGGATACCCAGAGGTTTTTAAAGGCTTTGTTACTTTTCTGACTGTCACTGGCCATCCTTTCTTACATACCCTTTTTTTACAGTTCTGTAACATCGCCAAAACATTGTCTTTATTTCACGGGACTATTTTTTTTGCTCTTTGCTTAATGTTTCAAAGCACTGTAAATATGAGGAAGTGGTAGATACACTTAGGTCTGCATAAGTAGCCACTTAGGTAAATTCCCTTCCTAAGACATTTCTAGTTATCTCCATAAATAGAATACAATTTGCTCCTCAGAAGAAAATATTTTATGTCCGTCCTTCAAATGCTGTAGTTGAATGTTACGTTTTAATTATCTGCTCGTACACCTAGAATTTGCTCCTCGATAATTCAAAATAAGATTAATTATATGAGCAAGAGCTAATAAACTTTAGGGATGTCTCCTTGTTCTGAGAAAAAAGAGGACATCTGTGCACCAGAAGTTCTAACCAAATGGGCAGAGAAAAGGCTACTTGTCAAAAAAACACTAGGGGACATTCTACTGTAAGAACTGATAGTTTTGCTAATATGTTCTAGTACATAAAGTGTTTTACTCATAATAACATAGAAGTTTTCCAATAAGTGTTTCATGGTGTTGAACCGTTTACTTCATGAGAAACTTGTCAAACACCATTCTAGGTATGAATACCATTTAGAGAGAAAGTTGAAGGTCTATTTCTAGAAAAATAAAAATACTTCCTTTTCCAGATGTTGACTCATATGCACATAACAAATTAACAAATAAAAGCTGAAGAAATTTTAAATTGTACATGAACCAGAAATTCTAGCAAAATAGTGAAATATCTACTGTGAGTATCCCCATGCAGAGTATATTACTATGAAAAATTTTCCCTACTTACCTCTTGATTTTTGGAGGGCCCTGAAGAAAACTAATGTGTCTAAATTACCTGAACAAGATATTTGGTCTATTTTTCACCTTCACTATGCAGAATAGTCTTTTCAACTTTCTAATATTTAGTAATGCTACAAGACAGCTAGAAAAAACTTAATGAAAGGAAATTAATTTAAGAAATAACTTTTTGTTAATTAGAATTTGTAGTTCTCTTAGAGCAGCTGTATGTATTGGCCAAGAAAAGACCTAAGAAAGAACAATATTTTCCTCCTCTCTGTAAGGATTCTGTTATGATTTTAGTCAAAGAAAAGACAAACTGTATAGTGTATTGCTATTTTTCATTACATCTCTTCTCAGAAGACCTTCCTGGTATGAAATATGGATGATCATTTTCCTTCATACAAGCTGTTATTGTAATCAATCAGTTGATAAAATGAAGGTAATTTGCTAGTTATTCAGAGCATTTTTATATATGGTATAACTGTTGCCGTAGAAATGTCTGTATTTTACCTGTGTATTTAACTTGCAGATTTGTCCAGCACAGTACAGATTGTGGAGATTCAACATATTAGTGAGCTCAGTAGAGTTTCATCCTGATGCCCTTAAACCACTAACTGCTGAGGTTAGAGTTACCTAAAGCAGTTTTGTTTGCTGATAATATCATGTTCACAGCATCTCAAGAGCTATATTAACTGTATACTATAAACAGCTTACTTATTATTTTAATACAAAAAGACATCTCATTACCATTGGTTAAGCTTACATTTTATTGTCATCTAACTTTCACTCCCACAAGCATGCATATTTGCTGAAAGTAAACTTTATATGTAAACTTTCCTTTAACAACGTCTATCTCCAGATAGTGATGGAGCAAGGATTTGTATTTAGCACTTCTATCATCTTCTGAATCATTCCCATCTGCAGTGCAAAGTCCCTCACCATCTGTACCATGCCTGATAACTTATGCAGGCAATACAAATACTTGTCTCTTATTTCCATCAAAGGAAATTTTTTTTAAACATGGGCCATTTTTCTCATAAGCCCTAATTCAGCAGAACACTAAATCTATACATAACAATCAACTGTTCTTCATCAAAATGAATGATTGATGAGGGTTCTCTCAATTTCTTTTGGGGAAGGTTTCTCTCTAGGAATGAGACCAGATAGATCATTGGTGCGACTGATATTAATATTTTCTAGTCCCTGCATAGAGGATTCTTCTTTTGAGTAACAGCCACTCTCTTGCTGTTTATGGAGCATAGTGACTATTATGACTGACTACAAAAAGGAAAATTTTCATCTGAGGATCACCAACAAGTACATATGATGAAACTTCAGCATTAGTAACAATTCTAACCCTTTCCATCCTGAGATTGAGTTTGGGAATAACCTTAGGTACCAGGTGTTACTAATAGGCCAACAAAATAATCCACTTATCCGTAAAAGCATTTTTATAAATGCAAGACTGGATAAACATTATCAGATAGTGAATGTGTCCTAATCTTTTTTTCTGCACAACAGCAGGAGTAAAATGCACATGTAAGTACCGTATGAAAAAGAGATAAAAATAGAATAGGGGAACGTGAATTTGTATAGTCAAAACTTCCTACATTTTCCAGCCATGCCTAAGATACAGTAGGAGACATGGATAATATATTTTCTTTCTGTGTTTTGTTTACAAGGAAAAAAACACATCTAAAGAATTGAATTTTAACCCCACAGGAACTGGAATCCTATCAATAAATCACTGACAAAATCTATTCACAGGATTTACTTCGCTTCACAAATCTGAGTCTTAGCTTTAACCTTCAAACCCAAAAACATATAGCCTCCCTTTGCACTTGGCCTTGGGCACAATAAACGAGCACACTATGACTACGTCATAGAGGTCTAGGTTTTGTTTTCTTAATGCAGAGAGATACAGATGTGCTAAATATTTAGTAGTTTACAGAGTTTGAAAAAAAAAAAAGAAAGAGGGTAAACGAAAATGTGCTCTACTTAACGAGGTGGGACATTAGCTCATCTCTGTTACTCTTGTACTTGTTAGAGGTTGGTGAATCTGGCATCACTGCTGCATGTCTCCATCTCCAGGTCCAGCCAGCAGTGAGGTTCAGCACACCTTCCTGACAGGCACACACGCAAACACACTTATGCTGCACCGGTGATGCAGACAGGACACACACACAGCACTCATGCGATCACAAACAGCGTCAGTGGCCTCAGCCCATCCTCCTTGCTGGCTGAATTAGGATGGAGGTCTTCCCTGATCAGGGTGAAGGTCTGTCAGTGGGAATATATGCACGTTTATGTCCAATGTGGATCCCTCTGGCAGCTGGGCTCAGATATTTGATCTCTCCGGGGGCTGCCCTGGCCCCTTGTCCTGCCCAGCTACTGGCACTTGGCACACAAGTCCCCACAGCTGCAACCCAGCTGCTGGAGCAGATCCCTTCGCACGCAACACAGGTGATGCACACACACACACACACACACACATGCAGACCAGCCATTGATCCTGCTGGCCTTCATCACTTAGTCCACCCATTAGCTGGTCTTGGAACCTCTCATCTCCGGTCACCTCATGCACATAAAAATGGGTCTCTCAGGCGACCCCTCAGCCTCTACAGTCTCCCCAGTAAATTACATGGACCATCTGGCCCCTCTGGCAGCTACCTGCTGTAGTCTCACACACATCTTTACCTGGCAACCTCCCAGGCTACTTGACCTACTTTTTGGTCAGTCCAGCCTGATGCTAGCTGGTGGCGTGCACTGACACACTCACCCTCGCACGCTCCAGTGGTGGCCCACAGGCACACAACCTGTGTGAGTTCTGGTCCCACTCCAGCTGCTGGCACTCAGACACCCTTGTGCACAGAGGCAGAGAGCCACTCACCCATGAAAATGGTCAGAAATGGAATTTAATAAGAAAGGACAGACTGTGCTGATCAGGCATGGGGCATGGCCAGGCAAACATGGTAACCATCTGCTGCTTACACATGACTAGCCTCTTTCATCCCCTCATCCCTCAATTTTCCCACACTTATACCTTGCCCAACCACTCTAAATCCCAAAGGTACCTGTAAGACTTTCTGTGGCCCCATGGTGGTGGATGTCCACCTGGGCTGGGGAGCTGGTCACCTCCTGTGACATCTACGGGGGAAGAGAGGCTGAGGCAGAGTTCTAAATGCCCATGTGCTTCTGCCCTCCTTTGTGTATATGAAGATGAACTATTTATCACATAACCTACCAGTACTATCCATGGTATAATAGTTTAAGGTACATCAAAGCATTTGAGAAGACAAAAATATTACGTTCCGAAGCCAGGGGAGACTGAAGTGTTCCAAACATAGAATGCACTACAACATAGAAGGAAGTGATGAGATAAGATGAAATGAGATGAGGTATGCATGGATTATTCCAGTTGGTGATCAGCACAGATTGTGTCTGTGCTGCTCATGGAGACAAAGCCTTCCAACATAGCCTGCAACAAAACTCTTCTTCAAACCCAAACATCAGTTTTATTCTTACATTGAAAAAGGAAGTAAGATGTCTAAGATGTGAGAAGGAAGATTTTCTATTCTATCTCAGAGTGATAATTCACCATGTTTCATGATCTGCAGATAGCATCTCAAAAGTAAATACAATTTATGACATGGAAGAAATATAAAAATAGGAAAAGAAGTAGGTATGCTAAAGCCAAAGGTATTACTGATGGTGAACTGAACATAAATGTCCCACTGTTGGGTTGCAACATATATGTATATAATGGTAAGATAATCTTGAAGTCTTAAGCTGTCATAACTAACAGATACACCAATAATTTAAAACTCTAAACATGATCACCCTCATTGAGCAGATAATAAACCTTTTCCAAGACTGATTCATCTAATTTCAATTTCCAGACATTTCTATGCATTTGTCAGCAAAGCTGAATTTTTTTTCTTATTATTAGACATCATTCGTGCAAAGATCAAGTCATGTTCAAATCTTCTCTCAAGTAGTCTGAATAGATTTATTTTCTTAAATCTGACATCCTCAAATTTATTTTCCTAGCCCTCCAATCATTATTTTCAATCTTCTCTGAATGTTTTATAGAATTTCCATATCCTTCAACAGCAAATAACAAATAGCTGTGCAGATCTCCAATTAAAAAAAAAATATTGTTGGATAAACAGCAAAACTATGTCATGCATCTCTAATAATACCACTATCATTATTTTATTAGCTACATTTTTTAGTTACTGATATTTTTGAGGTGGCAATACCTTATCCAACATGTGCCTCTGACATCTGTATATGGCAAGTTTTAAAAGAACCTTGAGATACCTAGTCAGACTACATCAAAAACTTCTAACAAGAAGTTACAATAACCCCCCCGCCCAACTTAGAAATCAGATTATTTAGGAAGAATAGCCTTCCATGACATAAGACTTTTAAAAGTCCACAGATTATAATTTGATCGTAGATACATATCTTCGTAAAAACTAGTTTCACCTGGACTAGAAAGATCATGTGTATAGTGTAAACTATTAGTATTATTAGCAGCAGCCAGCAATGACCAGAGTTATAAAGCAGAGCAAATAGAACCTCTCCTGGAATAGTGTTTGTTGTGCCTTGTTTCTAATAATGAAAATTTTCTCTTGGCACATTGTAAACACTGATAATATTACACAGTAACTACTGGAAATGCTAACGTAATGGTAATTACTGCTCATTCAATAGCCCAATGTGTTTTCTGAGCTTGTTTTGTTTTCTGCCATAGTCATCTTAGTGAGAGTGTATGAACTGCTGTCCTTTCTCAGTTTCAGATGCATTAAATGTTTGTTTATAAGTTACATTTACTCTTACAAACATGAAACATTTTAAATAGTCATCTTTTTTTTTTTGTGGAGGTTTGGAGATACTGCTTGAATAAATACTAAAAGTCTGATGTCTTTTCAACATTTTGGAATCTCATGAGACTGCTTAGTTTTTGTGAAAAGTCAATGTCAGTCTCTGGCAGCCTCAAGAATTTATGTAGAAAGTGCCAAGATGTTTATCAAATGAATGAATAAGTGGCATATCAAAGATTCACTGGCATTTTGTCTTAAATGAGGTTTTGATTTAATTTTGATTGTTTTTTCCAGAATATTTTTTTCATCCAGAATTTAAAGTTTTCAGCTGTTTTTTCAATTCCATATTTGTCAGGGCTAACTTTACTGTAAAACTGTAAAAGTGGTATTAAAAAAGAAAAAGATATATCAAAAAGTTATAGGGAATAAAGGCACGTTCCTTTCAGTAGTCAGATATATCTGAAATTTTCTTGAACTAGATATCAGCTTCTTTTTACTCCTCTCATATACAGCACATTGGTGTCCTTTTTACAGGAAACACTTTGTGAAGAAGCATTTGATCGTTAATCTGTGCACACTCAGAAAAATGGAAGGCTCATTCCTGCATTAACAACCTAATTTCCAAAGAGGATTACTCTCATATGCAAAGATCAATGAAAGTATTATTAAATCTCCCAGCCCTTTTGCTTTCCTGTGCAAAGCTGATATTGCCAATTATTTTAAAGATGTCTAACTCTAAATTTAGTGGAATATTTTTGGCATGAAGTGGAGGGATGTTGAATATTTTATATCAGGCTGGTCTCAGAAGGAGTTCTAGACTATTTAATACCTTATAAGATGTCATCGGGCTAAAAGGAATCACTTTAATAACAATCCATCTCACTATCAATTTTGTCAACTATATGGACATTTTAATATTTTTCCTAACAAATGCATTCGCCTCTTTCTCTCTGATAAAACAATGAATCAGTTGACCCTGGGCTACCAATATTTCCATACTTATTCTAACTCTAGAGCATTTGAATAGTCTAATTTATCTCTAATCTCAAAAAGTACCTTAGATTGTTTTCCTCTTCTGTGTTAAAGGAGGTGCTTGTGTCTAATACGCTTGACCAAACGTATTAAAATACATATGACAGCAGAAAGTATTTGGCTTATGTTTTACTGTAGACCCATGACATGTCAACCAGTATGTTACTTTAGTTGCTCAAAACTTGCAGTTTTAAATTAACTCGTTTCATTATTCAGTTTATCTGGTTTTAGTAATGAAAACCATCCAAAACGGGTAACTGAATTTGGACTCCAATATATTACAGAAGTATGGGTCATCTGTACTTTCAAAACACTAATTATTTCATCCTGAACGCAAAGGGCTTATGGCTCGATCTACTCAAGGACTGCCAAGTCTTGAAAAAATTAGTTCTGCTGAGAACGAAGATGAGTTACAGTAAGCTAATGCAGTAAGGAGTGGACATACAGCAAGTCAAAGGACAGCATAGGTAGCATTAATCTAGGTTTGGTCATCTACATCAAAGCTGCTAATTTGATTGATTTTAATTTCCATGGGGACTTTGAGGGGCTGATTCATATATTTTGTTTGCTCATCTTAAACTGATACCTGTTTTACTGTAGGCATATTCATTCCTCTCTCACTAACTATAAAGGAAGTCAAGACAACAATCTCAAATGCACATTAGACTAAACTGAAAGAGATCTCAAATTATTGTCCTAAGTATCTAGTTCTACGTAGCCTGCTTTAATATCTCAACCAACTTCCATTGCTCTTTGCATATGGGATAATAATGAAAGAGCTTTTTTTACCTCACATAGCATTTTTCTCTGTTCCTTCTTCTACCTTCTTCTTGGTAGCATCTATTTTCTATACATTTCAAGAGAATCCCACACATTTCCAAATCGTGGCAGTCACTGAGCAGGCCACTTTTAAATGATTTTTTCATCTGTAGCATATTCTGAATAAAGATATGCTATTAAAGCAATTTTACAGATGTCAGTGAAATGTAAAACAAAATGGAACTTGAATAAAATAAATTAAGACAAGTAGCTTTAATGAAATGTATCCAAAATATGCAGTAGTCCATAAGGACGTAGTTTTAAAACTGAACTTTACAGATACCAACATCTCAAATGTTAGGGGAAGGGAGGAGAGAAGCAAGTAAACAACATCCACCTATATTGGTCAGACGAAAACAAAACCAAACCGAAACAAACCCCGTGGATTTTGGCAATTATACTTTCATACATTTTCCTGATTATGTGCTATCATATTCCATTTCCATTTATTTAATCTGGCATGTCCTTCCTTGCAAAATACATTCCAGTGCCTGTAAAAATGGTAATAATTTCCCACAGGACAGTTAGCATTTTCGCCATTTCAGGATTGCATTTTAAATTAACATTTCCCAGGGGCTGCACGTACTGAGATAACTGTCCAGATGCATAACTGCAGACAATGTTGGTGGCACGCAGCTTGACTGTGTCCTCAGTCAGGCTTTAGAATACTTCTGGTTTATCAGAGGAAACAGGGGACTGGCTTGCCAACTAAAAATAGATACAGTGATGAACTAGTGACACCCATCTTCACTTTCAGCACATATCCTACAGAGGAAGTTTCTGAGGCATGGCACCTACTCTATTTGCCTTTCGTTAGCTGAGAGTTCATCTTAGGAGAAACTCTGCTGAAGGAGAAACAACAAATTAATGGATCATCTGAACATCATAAAATACATATAACAAAATAAAATTGTGTTCCACAGTTTCATTATTAATCTAAACACCACATTTATAATAGAAGGTAATTCTTGATACTTGAGCACTTTGGGATGCCAATTTTCATTATTATGTGCAACATAATGATTCTTCTTTGACTAAAGTAGAAAATAAAATAACGTCAAAAGAAAAATCTGATCATACTGATGGACATTTATTTCTAGAGACATACTATTGTTCGAAATTCAGCAGGTTAGCTTAATTAATAACTTCATTCACGTTTTCAGGAAGCAACTTTTCAATTCCACTCATCTACTCTATTCAGCAGCTCTTCTTAAAACAGTAAAATGTTTCAATGGAGAGCTGCAGGCTAAGACAAAATAGCTTGCCCTAGTAAGCATGCAATGAGTCTTCACAATGGGTCTTTCAAGAGATGAAATTTCAACTACTTCCAAAATAAACTATAATTTTAATGGACTTGAAGAGGGTTTTCTAGGTATGTATATTTCTGGTATGACCTTTGCTGAAATGATTGATAGAGTTTTATTTTTTATAAGTATTTAAATTTTGTTTCTTTACTTTGTCCAGAAAAGTAAGACAATGTCTCTCTTGTACTGGGGAGCCCAGAGTTGGATCCAGCCCTTAAAATGTGTCTTATCAGTGCTGAGTAGGAGCAAAGGGTCATCTCCCTTCAAAGGAAGCGTCAGAATAACTTTCTGTAAAACTCTTAGTAGTACCTATTTAACTGGAGAACCTTTGATCCAAGAGATAACCTTACCAGAAAAATGAACCTTTTAACCATAACTCTTCTATCACTGCTAATTAAACAAAACAAAATGTATCAGAAAATTGGAACACTTTATAAAGCTAATCTTATGAATCAAGACTTAAACAAGATGAGAGCTTAGAAAAAAGCAATTTTATTTTTTTTTCAGAAAGAAGAGATCAGTTCCTCTAGGCTTGAGATGAAACATGAGACTCATGAAGAAGGTGATGAAGGTCAGAACCTTGGCTGACATAAACAACACAAATTTTCAAGGGATATGAAGAAGAAAGCAATAAAATGTTCAGAGAAATACTTTCTTTTGGATCTGTGAATTTGTATACCACTTAATTTCCAGTGTCATTTGGCTTGGAACCATTTATAAGCTCTAATTTATTTCCTTTCTC
This sequence comes from Pampusana beccarii, assembly GCA_013399365.1. Taxonomy (NCBI): domain Eukaryota; kingdom Metazoa; phylum Chordata; class Aves; order Columbiformes; family Columbidae; genus Pampusana; species Pampusana beccarii. The sequence goes on along the minus strand of VWYH01002571.1, from coordinate 42,674 downwards.
TGTCATGTGTTACTAAAGACATTTAAAAAAAATGGCATTCAAAATAAAGAAGTACTAAAATACCTAAGTGCATTCTCATAGCAGAACCTAGATTCTAGCCTAATTTTACCGTAAGGTTTTATACTTAAGAAGGGTATAGTGCAGAGGAACAATATCCTAGGCAGGCTGCTTAAAGATGCAGAGCTGTACCTTGGCTGCCATTAATCTTTGAGCAGTGAGTATCTTGCAAGAGGATGTTGCATAAATGGTATTAAATAAAAAAAAAAAAAAAAGAGTTGCTGAAGATTATTAAAATTTTTAATTTTTTTTTTTTTTTTTAAACCTAACTGACATTCATAGCTCACCTTTAGTAAAGAACATCCACAGTATAAGCTGTCTTGTGGATTAGCTGAAACATTAGGGACCTAGAAAAGTGAAAAAATGATTAAGCTATCTGATGAAATACATAGTAATATATTGTTTTCCTGCAATAGCCTGTGTTAGAGTATAATTTGAGATTGAAATCTTCTAAGGAGGAATCTTGAATTATTCTGTTAACTCAAACTCAAGCACACAGCATTTTGAAAATGTTCCAGTATTTATCACAACTCTAAGTCTGTAAGCTGAATAAGAGATGTGGTCATTGGAAGTCACCACATAGCAAAATTGTTGACATACCTGTACTGTGCAATAATACCTGGTTTTCTTTTTACTCTTCCTGGAGGATTACGTAAAGGGAATTTTTTAATAGCAACAATCATCAAAAGAATGGTATATATTGCACAGAAGATCCATTTATATTCTGCAAATGCATCTTGTTTACATTTAATATAACCTATATACATTAACAATACATACACAGTAGTTATAGCTGAGTGTGAATAGCGTGGCTTAAAAACTGGTATTTAGCTTCACAGTGTTCTCTTGCTTTGGCCGTCCCAGTCAAAATTCACTCTGAAAGCTGAGCAGTCTTGTGCTTAGTTAATGTTCATACACTACCTAGAAACAAAGTACTGTGAACACATGCTTAAGGAACTATGGAAAAAATAGCAAAACGAAACAAAACACCTCTAAACCCCACAACAGACAAAATTTCCTAAAGTAACTAATCAAAACATTCCTTTTAGAGTTGCTAATGGAATCAAAAGAAGTGATTAGAAAAAGGATGAGGGACACTTTTTCTTCAGCAGGGGAAAACAAAATTTTAAGCAGGGATTTAGCTACTTTGTGATACCTTTCGGTCTTTTTCATGGATCTTGAGCAGGTCTTTTTAATTCTTGGTGCTTCCGTTCCTTCCAGATATGTATCACACTCATGGTCCCCTCTGCCTGACTTTGTTTAGTTTCGTTATCTACACTACGAAATCCATGAGACAGGAAGACTTATTATTTCAAATATAATCTGTGTATGTAGCTGTTGTAGTGCATTGCAGAGTTCTTCAGAGAGCTCTTTCAATTATTTATGGAGTTTACACACCATCTAGAAGCAGAGTTAGTGTTTATGTAGCCTGTGAAGTCTAAATATTTCTTTTATGAATGCATACCTCAGTCTGTTTAGCAGCCCATGCTCTTCTGTGTCTTACTCCATTAGCCCTAGAGTAATATTGGCAGAATAAATAGGAAGGAATCCAGGAACTTTCACTGGTGCAGAGCCACTTCTTCTGCATATCATGCAGGATGTGTCCAAATACCTGCAGTGCAACTTCATGGATTTGGATAAACTGAAATTAATTTTTCTCCTAGCTGGAGACCTTAAACTAATTCGGTATTTTATTTTGGTTGCTGTATGGATTTGTGCTTATTTGTTTCACTGTTAAGTAGTTAAAAAGAAAAATGTAATTCAAAAGTAGTGGCATTCTGCCTGGCATTTAGTGCATAGTGTGGAGCCCCTCTGCCCAGCAGCAGTCGTAGAGCCAAGACTTCAGTTATTCTTAACCCTGAAAAAGTGGAAGTGGTCATATAATTTTCTGCATACTGGACTGTCTGTTCGCCTCATAGACTCAAAAACATTTCTTATCTGCTTCCTGGAAGAAAGTACCACACAAAGATCTTCATAACAGATTTTTTAAAACAGGCCTTTAATATTGCTGTGTAAATCTATTATGCAATATAATTTTTTTTCTCTTATACTTTCCTGGGTGTCTCTTAAATATGTCTGTATTTCTTATCAATTAAAATTGTTAATTAGTATTAATTAATACACTGATTTTGGCTGTAAATTGATTAGATAGTGAAGTTTCAGTTGAACAAATAAATCTAGATAGGTCCATAATATTGTTCAGGCTACTATCTCTATAGCTCGGACTGTACAGAACAGGTCATCTGCTGTGAGTTGCAGTTATGCTGCCAGGAACCTGCATCAGTCAGTGCAGAACACAAGAGGAATAAACATCCTGGGAATTATGTTGTCTATTTTGTTTAGAAAAAGCTTGAAAAAACATACAGGTATGGACTTGCAGGGCCTTCTTCTAACGTGTTATAAATGCATCCTTTAAGAGTGTTTACACTTTGTATTTATTGATTTATTCTGAAAATTTGAGAAAATATTTATTTCCTGATTTTTTTTTCCCCCAGAACTGGTTGTATTATCCCAAGATTAAAAAAACAAAACAAACAAACAAAAAAAAATCCCCAAAAAACCACAAACAAAAAACAAAAGCAGCACATTCACACTAAAAAATGCTAATGCAATCGCTCTAGATTCCATTTTCAGTGAGTTTTGGAAAAACAAACCTAGATAACAGGAAGAGTAAATAAGTAAAACATTGGGTTTTGTGTATATATTTAAGGTGAAGGAGTTTCTCCAACAAGCTGTTCCTTAAACCACATTATTGAAAAGGAGAACAATAAAAACATGCCTCTGCTATACAGAAAGGGACTTGGTCCATACTCTGTGTATGTGCATATGGGACAGGGACATTTATGATGTGATAGACATCCCGTCCTCCAGTGTCCAAGCCATTTGCATGGAGCTGGCAGCGTAGTAAGAAGATCAATAGGTGTTTCCCATGTTTCTGGAGTGGCATATGAAAATGAGAGGGGAGAATCTAACACATCTAGAGTGGTAATGGAAGAGAGCAATTGGGCCTAAGTGAGAAACAGACCTCAGATGAAGATATCTATATGTGTCACAAAGCGCGGGTGGGATTTGGGTGTCTGGTGTCTTTATATACATCTCTCCTAGCGCCAGCGACCACCAGAGGAGGGCACAGGTCTCTTTCGCATTCTGAGTAGTACTTGTCATGCCAAGGGCTTGAACTCTCAAGGGTATTTCAGATGGCATTAAATGACTCTCCTTAGGCAGCTAAATTGTACTCTGTCTTCATGTGGTATAGGTCTTGCTAAGTTCAACAGAGATATTTGTGATGCAGTGAACAGATTATTTTATTGTATTCAGCTGACTGAACCCAGCTGTCTACTTTAGACTGAATTGAACCATGTTATAGTCTATAAATTCACCAAGCAGCTCTTCGCTGGCTTTAACGAGAGCTCACACATGTTGAGGCACATAGGAATTTACTATGAAGTCTAATAGTTTTCACCAACTTCATACACACTTAAAAAACAGTGACATAGTTAATAATGGCAAAGAAAAAAATTTAGAAGACTATGGATTAGTAGGCTAGTTATCTGAGCAGTATTGGCTACAAAGAATGTAGAAAACCTTGCTTTTGCAGCAGCAGCACTTGAACAGTGTTAGTTTTAAATCAAGAATGCTGCTCATTGGTAGTGAGCTTTCTTCCAGTCCAGAGTTTAAGATGCTTGTACACAACTCAACACTGGACTGAAACAATAAGAACAAGGATTTGAAAAAGCAAAACTATGTGGCCATGGAAACCTATAATGTGAAGCAATTGAGTAATTTACAACTGCTGAAAGATGGCTGGCAACACCCATAGAAGTGAGAGAAAAATGGCGAAACAGATATGATTTTGACATCTCTGTTTTTGGAAATTCTGGATTAATATTTGGCATTTTTCAGAATAAGAATTTATTACTACCATTCTCTCTATTTTCTACTGTTCCCATATGATGCTTACTTTGACTGTGAAGTTCAGCAAAGGCAAGTGTAATGTCCTGCGGCTAGGGAGGAATAACCCCTTCACCAGTACAGGTTAAAGGTTGACCTGCTGGAAAGCAGCATTGCAGAGAAGGACCTGGAAGCCCTGTTGGGCAACAAGTTAACCAGGAGCAAGGAATGTGCCCTTGTGGCCAAGAAGGCTAATGGTATCCTGGGGTGCTTAGGAAAGGTGTGACCAGCAGGTCGAGGGAGGTTATCCTGCCCCTCTACTCTGCCCTGGTGAGGCTGCATCTGGCATCCTGTATTCAGTTCTGGGCTCCCTAATTCCAAGAAAAAAAAAAGAAGAAACTGCTGGAGAGAGTCTAATGGCGGGCTACAAAGATGGTGAGGTGTCTGAAGCATCTTTCTTACAAGTAAAGGCTGAGACAGCTGGGTCTGTTTAGCTTGCAGAAGAGAAGACTGAGAAGGGCTCTTATCCATTCATATGAATATCTTAAGGGCGGATGTCAAGAGGATGGGACCAGACCCTTCAATAGTGCCCAACGATAGGATGAGGGGTGATGGGCACAAACTGAAACACAAGAAGTTTCATCTGAATATGAGGAGAAACTTCTTTATATGAGGGTGGCAGAGCACTGGAACAGCCTGTCCACAGAGGCTGACGAGTCTCCTTCTCTGGAGATTTAAAACAAATGCCTGGACATGATACTGTGCAATGTGCTCTAGGTGAACCTGCTGTATCAGGTGGGCTTGGACTGGGTGATCTCCAGAAGTCTCTTCCAACTCCACCCATTCTGTGATTCTGTGACATTTTCCTGCTCCCTCTTTTAGAAAGTATCACGTGTTAAAATAAGCTTTAAAAGTTCATCTCAGTGTCTCTTTCCTCTGTATTGATTCTTCCCACTAGACCACATGCTTTCCTAAGCACTAACCTTTGTCCCTGTTCGGAACAATTATCAATATTTAAAATTATTTATTATTAATTTTTTCCCTCAGATCAAAGAGCACATCTTCAGATATCTTCTTCCCAAGCTTCAAAACATTTGGCTATCAGGTGCCTAAACTTAAAGATACGACAATGTTAAGAACAGGATAAAGAAAAAAAAGATTGTTTTTGCAAAAAACAACAATACAGAAAGTTTTGGAACACTAATTTTAAAACTCTCTTACTATTAAAATTACTTTATAAGTTTCACATAACTATTCTACAATAGAATAAAAGAGATTACAAGGGTGTTATCCTACTTTTTCTATCCTGGATCCTAGCAAAATTTTGACAATGGAAAAAAAACTTCCTTCTTATTTAGTAGCCACTTGTGTGACATAAATATTAAATTTATGCTTAAAGCAAACACATAAATAAATAAATAAATAAATAAATAAATAAACAAACAAACAAATAGATAAAATCCAGATTCTGCATAGATGCATCCCATTTTTAGGAGAACACATGCATTTATGTGTTCTCATTTATGTTCTTCAGATTAGCTGCAAGCCCTGACCAATGTAGGTATACTTTGAAAAGTTTTCCCTTTTCTCTAGAAACAAACTACTGCTACAAAGGATCAAAACTTAACTACAGTATGTTCTTTTTACAGAAACATTTTAACAGAGAACTTTTTTTTTTCCAATAAATTCTTAAATAGACAAAGGTAGTGTTACAAAAAAGATCTCTCATTACTCTGTACTTGCCTGTGATGTCCTGCTAGCACAAAATCAACAAAGTTTGGGCTAACTAGTTACTTCTTTCTAAACAGTACTAATAAGGAATAAAAAATACATTGAAAAAAATATCCAACAACCAACACAGTCAATGCTTATAAAAAAAAATTTTTCCTCTAGTGTCTGCTGTTGCTACACAAACAGTACTGACCTAAAATACGATATTTGGTTTTAGTATCTCAGTACACTTGAGGGAATTTGCTACTTGCAAATGAACAGCATGGGACCTGTTGTGGTGACTACATTTCAGTGTGTATTTTCACCAAAGAAAAGACTCAGCTGCTTGTCAGAATTATCTCAAAGTATTCAGCTCAATAGACATGATAAAGTGTCAAAACTAACTAACTTTTATCTTTCAAGGCTTATATCTTACTTATAGCTTGTGGATGCCATGCAGACATAATTCCAGGAAAATCTACCATTCTATGTTCTTTGGAGCATGTGACACTTAGTGCAGCATTTTCTAAGTAGACAACTTCTATGGAAGCAAAACAAGACACATTTCAATCAAATAGCCTTGTAAAGTATATATATAAAAGATACTACACTGTGCGCCATAAACTGTAAGTTCTTAGTCAGAAAAAAAGTAATCTGCAGCTTTATGAACCAATATAAGATATTTAAAAAAGAAAAACAATTTAAAATCTAAGGATACTGATAGTAAAACAACAAAATTATTACATTTGTTTTATCTATTTCATTCATATTTACATAAATTTAGTTGAAGATAATTAGGTTGCGGGATACAGTCTTTCATACATGGAGCAATATAATCAGTATGAAGATATAAACAACTTTGAATTCATACTGCTGCCATAGAAATATTACAGTGATGTGTCTATGGCCACAGCTAAGTTCTACTCAGATTGTAGAAGAATGTGCTAATTAGCTGGTAATTATGTAAATCTCTTAAAAAAAATAGCAAATAGGTTTTCATGCGATGATGTAAAGATAGTTGCTTTCCTCGCTTCTAATAATTTTATTAAGTCTTTACTGCTCACACATTACAGCTTCCGACTAATTATAGCTTTGATATACAATTAATCATTACATGGTTTGAGTACTATCTTTGAAGTCATCAGATGAATTGCCTGAATTTACATTGAGCAGAATGCCACCTATTCAGGAAAACTACTTTCAGTTAGGCAATGAGCTGTTACTGGTAATCTTTGGAATAAATACATTTTATCAGCATTTACAAAGGCACCCCACTAGGTAGCAAGCAGAAGAGTACATTTCACTGGGCAATCTAATTTTCTTATCCTAAAAATAGTTTCTTTCTTCCTCTTTCAAATTCAAGAACTTTAAAAATCTTGAAGGAACAGTGTTGCATTTGTTTTGCCTCTACATACCCTTGTAAGACCTTAAAGGGATGATTTTTTGCAAACAAAATGGATTTGTCTGTCTTAGAGGAACAAGTATATAAATCAGTTCACTTTTGAAAATGTATATTTGGCAATATGTTTTTTGGAAAATATAGATTTTGATGGGTTTGGAAACATGATTTTATAGTTGTGTAGGCGTTCACAAACAAAGGCAAAAAGACAGCATGATATTGTAAGGTATTGTAAACTCTGCAGACATTTATAAACAGTCTCTGAAGGCACTTGAACTCTGCAGTATTGCAAAAGAGATTCTTGCTGGTCTCTTAGGTGATGAAAATTTTGACACAAGTACATGCTTAGAAACATTAGTGGAGAAAAAATCTCAGAAGATTGAAAATTGAGATAAGATGTTCAAATGCCATACTTCAATATTTAAGTTGTGATATTTTAAAACATCTTGATATGAAAGTGTTATTAAAAGCCGACTGAGTGTCACAAAGATGGAGGAAATAAAGACAGGATCAGCTGCCAGATGAACTGCCAGTGTCTTGGACTTTGTCATTTTTGTTTACCAATATACCAGATACTATTGTATGCAAGTACATGATATCGTATGTGGGAACAGCAGCGCATGCGGTTCCAGCCACTTGAACGATAAAGAAAGAGCAATGCTAACACGACCATCCGGACAGTCAAAGAAGAAATAATACTAACATGATTAACTCACAGCAATTAATTGAACATAAAGGGCCTTGGATGGGTTGTACAGCAGTATTTTTTTCGTTATTGTAAGGAGTGATAGCCCAGGCTAGTGAGAATGATATCTCCGGCCAGAACACTGCCCCCAAGGACTGTGACNGCTTATATCTTACTTATAGCTTGTGGATGCCATGCAGACATAATTCCAGGAAAATCTACCATTCTATGTTCTTTGGAGCATGTGACACTTAGTGCAGCATTTTCTAAGTAGACAACTTCTATGGAAGCAAAACAAGACACATTTCAATCAAATAGCCTTGTAAAGTATATATATAAAAGATACTACACTGTGCGCCATAAACTGTAAGTTCTTAGTCAGAAAAAAAGTAATCTGCAGCTTTATGAACCAATATAAGATATTTAAAAAAGAAAAACAATTTAAAATCTAAGGATACTGATAGTAAAACAACAAAATTATTACATTTGTTTTATCTATTTCATTCATATTTACATAAATTTAGTTGAAGATAATTAGGTTGCGGGATACAGTCTTTCATACATGGAGCAATATAATCAGTATGAAGATATAAACAACTTTGAATTCATACTGCTGCCATAGAAATATTACAGTGATGTGTCTATGGCCACAGCTAAGTTCTACTCAGATTGTAGAAGAATGTGCTAATTAGCTGGTAATTATGTAAATCTCTTAAAAAAAATAGCAAATAGGTTTTCATGCGATGATGTAAAGATAGTTGCTTTCCTCGCTTCTAATAATTTTATTAAGTCTTTACTGCTCACACATTACAGCTTCCGACTAATTATAGCTTTGATATACAATTAATCATTACATGGTTTGAGTACTATCTTTGAAGTCATCAGATGAATTGCCTGAATTTACATTGAGCAGAATGCCACCTATTCAGGAAAACTACTTTCAGTTAGGCAATGAGCTGTTACTGGTAATCTTTGGAATAAATACATTTTATCAGCATTTACAAAGGCACCCCACTAGGTAGCAAGCAGAAGAGTACATTTCACTGGGCAATCTAATTTTCTTATCCTAAAAATAGTTTCTTTCTTCCTCTTTCAAATTCAAGAACTTTAAAAATCTTGAAGGAACAGTGTTGCATTTGTTTTGCCTCTACATACCCTTGTAAGACCTTAAAGGGATGATTTTTTGCAAACAAAATGGATTTGTCTGTCTTAGAGGAACAAGTATATAAATCAGTTCACTTTTGAAAATGTATATTTGGCAATATGTTTTTTGGAAAATATAGATTTTGATGGGTTTGGAAACATGATTTTATAGTTGTGTAGGCGTTCACAAACAAAGGCAAAAAGACAGCATGATATTGTAAGGTATTGTAAACTCTGCAGACATTTATAAACAGTCTCTGAAGGCACTTGAACTCTGCAGTATTGCAAAAGAGATTCTTGCTGGTCTCTTAGGTGATGAAAATTTTGACACAAGTACATGCTTAGAAACATTAGTGGAGAAAAAATCTCAGAAGATTGAAAATTGAGATAAGATGTTCAAATGCCATACTTCAATATTTAAGTTGTGATATTTTAAAACATCTTGATATGAAAGTGTTATTAAAAGCCGACTGAGTGTCACAAAGATGGAGGAAATAAAGACAGGATCAGCTGCCAGATGAACTGCCAGTGTCTTGGACTTTGTCATTTTTGTTTACCAATATACCAGATACTATTGTATGCAAGTACATGATATCGTATGTGGGAACAGCAGCGCATGCGGTTCCAGCCACTTGAACGATAAAGAAAGAGCAATGCTAACACGACCATCCGGACAGTCAAAGAAGAAATAATACTAACATGATTAAATCACAGCAATTAATTGAACATAAAGGGCCTTGGATGGGTTGTACAGAAGTATTTTTTTCGTTATTGTAAGGAGTGATAGCCCAGGCTAGTGAGAATGATATCTCCGGCCAGAACACTGCCCCCAAGGACTGTGACGTATGAATGTTGTTGGGCCTGGGCTGTGAATGAGTGGTTTGGAACAAGATATGCATGGGAACGTTACTGAAAACAGTCACAAGATGAGTGTGGTGTGTTCGGAATAACAATTATTGAAAAAAACATCCTGTCTAACCTCTTGGTCCAGGCCCGTATCTGTAAACCTATAAATTGAGAACTGTTAATAAAGAGCTCAGCTCAGCTCTGCTTGACTCTGCTCTCGCTGCTAACAAGAACTCTCTGTCTCTGTCTCTGTCTCTGTCTGCTTTTCCATAATCGTGTCTGTATGCATTGTTCTCATCACCGCAACTGTATGGTTAAACATTTTGTCCTACACTCTAGACTCCAGCATAAATAATGTAAATCAAATAAATAAATATATTTTTTAAAAATTCAAAAAGTTAAAGGAATATGGTAGCAAATAATGTTTTGAATTCAATGCTTTTTCTTGATGGTATAGTTTCACAATATGGCTGAAGATTTTCAAATAGCAAAGTACCAATACAAATGTTACCAAAATCCTGTAAAACTCATGTCCTATATTTTTTATTTTAAAAATGCCAAACTACCTAGTAAGATGTTGTCAAAATAGGTGTTATATTTACAGAAGTCTGCAATGCATTTCATTTCTTATGTACGAATTATTTTTCATTCAAATAGGAAATAGAGCACAAAGCTAACATTGAACTTTCAACCTCAGTTCAGCAATCTTTCAGATCTGAGTTTTTGAATACTTAATCTTATGTCTACATTATATTTTATCTTATGCTGGTTTATTTTGTTGGAATTAAATTATTATTTCACATTATTTCCAGATTTTTTGTGTAAAATGCTTGTTTTGGCTATGATCTTCTCAGAGACTGTGACAAATGAAGTAATATAGCCTCTAGAAAAGGAAACAGCTATCTGCTTTGGTGAGAATTTTTATTGATTGCTGATTTCTCCCGGTCTATGTTACTGTTAATGTACTAGTTTTATTGAATTACTACCAAGACTAGGTTTCTCCTAAGATGAATGATTTATTACCATATTTACATGCAAAATTGATAGATAATATTTTTTTAATAACAATATTAACATGTAAATGAACGTAGCACAATGACGGTATATAAATTAATATTAGCAAATCTGTATAATGTTCTTATAAGGACCAGGGCAGATGAACAATGGTAATAAGAGTAAGTATAGATACTTAAATGATTAGCAACTGAAAGGTGCATTAAAAAAGTGTACATAACCTACATTTGCACTATACTTCTTTTGAAGCCTTACACAAAAGTGACAAGTATTTTTGTTAAAAAAAACCCATAACTCCTACCTACAGTCCTTCATCATATCTGATGTAATGATGTGCATGCCATAGCTATGTTGATTTGAATGGCAGAATGCATAATCCATTCATGTGAATGTAATTATTATTCCTAGAAAGTGAAAGGTAAGGTTGTATGGAAGAAAGCTGAGAAGTACAGAGCTTAGACACAAGTTATTTCATTTGTGTGTAGGTGAACTTCCCTAAGGATGATGTCAAGTGACCTTTGTGTTTGACAGACTCTTTAGAGATTCATTTGAGAGAGCAGAAGGAATACCTCTTAACGATAGACAAAGAAAATATCAAGTAGTGACTTCATCTCCTTTAGAACAGAAAATAATCTCTTGGTATAACGGGAAAAGAATAGCTGTTGCATTTAGTACCGTTGTAAAATAGCTAGCAGGTTTAATGCGGGTCTTGGTTCCTTCTATCCACTTTTAGCAGAAAAATATGCTATAGTGTGGAGTGAATATATGTTATGAATTGAATGTGGAATGATTGTTAACTATATGGAATAGTAGCCTGAGGATGAGGATGTTGGATCTACCTCTGTGTTACACATCCTCCTCTTGAGCGGCTCAGCTGCAGCACAGTCTGCCAGGCATCTTGCTTGTGAGAAGATAGACAACAGCCACATATTCCTGTGTTGCGGGCACTTCTTCAAGGTATCCTTGATATCAAGAAGATGAGATCTATCACTCTGAAGGGCTTTGTTTCTAGGTGTGTGTGTGTGTCAGTATGGTGACTTCTGCTACGTAAAAAGGTAGCATTTAAGTAGTTGGGAAATTTTGATCATGAGATCATGGTATTTCTGGACATTAGTGCATATGCAGGAAAAGAGAGCAGATAGTAAAGAACATGTAAGTTACTGAGTTGGGAGTTTTTTCTGGAATATTTGCATTAATGTGCACTGAGACGGAAAATCTAAACATGGGCAATAATTAGAAGCAGTGAATAAGGCAATGACTTTGGAATAAATACAACCTATTGTGGAAATACTTGCTTTATGTAAATCAGAATAAAACTATGTTGTTGAAGCCTAAAATAAAAAGAATACAAACTCCCTCCGCTATTTCCATAGACTTAAACTAAAGACAAGATAAAACCTAACAAGTATGCAAGAATGCAAATAAATAAATGGTATACTTTGTACAAGTCAGCAACCTCAGCCTCCAAAGAAAACAAAGATAAATAAGACTCTGAGAGGGAACAGCAAAGAACAGTGGAAGTTCCATACAAGCATGTTATATGAATTAGATAACCAGGCAAAGACCAACCACAGGCAGGTGTTTGAACAAGTGCAGTAACAAAAATGTGGTGAATGGCAAAAGCTTTTTCAACCAGAGTTGAGGGAGGACCTGCATAAGGTGGATAAGAAGCAGTATCGACGAGACACCACATTCTGAGTGGGCTGGCAGTACGGTGTAGGAATGATTACTCTCCTTCTATTTTTCTTTTGTTTCCATTCTGGTAGGTTTGATTGTCTTCTCTACCCTCTTGCTATCTGCTCTCTGTTTTCCTTATGTTTTCCTTATGTTTTGTTTTGTTCTGTTTTGTTTTTATGAATCCATATGCCAGTTTCCTCTTTTTCAGATGCCTTGAAATAGGTCCACCCTGATTTTCTAGACTGAAATCTGTTAGTGATCAGCTATTGATCATTTGTGATCTGTGTTTACAGCCTTGATGTCTGCTATGTCCCAGTACTTTCAAGGCCTCTGGTATCAACCTATTTTTGTACTTTTGGATGCCTCTGCTTCAGTATTCAACGGATAAAAATGGTGAAGGAATACTGATGGAACATGCTGATATGTGAAAATTTAGGCTCAGAAAGATATATACTAGCTAGATGAGCTAGATAGAATAGTGACCCAGTCTGTGGCATATTAAGAAAAATCAGAGAAGGTGTGAAAGGAGAAAACACTCAGAAAACTGCAGTTATTCTCATGTCAGAATGGACATTATGCACAAACAACATTTCTAAGGCATTTCTCCTTAAATGATCTCACCTTAAATTAAATATTTGGAAAAGATAAAGAGATGAGTCAATCTCAATCAATGTACAAGACCTGGATCAAGACATAATTAGTAAAAAGCTAATCTAAAAAAATTACCATCATGCATTCAACATATGTTTAGGAGTAAAGAAGTAAAAACAGGAGAAAAGAAAAACCTGATTTATTAACATGACAAAAATAACTTTTTTTTTTTTTAAGATAAGGAAAATAGAATTAGCAGCATGAGAGAAAATGCTTGTATTGAAAGTGTTATTATTATATAAGAATTTAAATCTAAAATTATTATTTTTAAAATCTTTTACAAATAATGCCAAAAAGCTGGCATGGCTAAATAAAAACTGAGAGAGATCATTAGAAAAGACAAAAGTTTTATTTAAGAAAGAGAAATTATATACAAATAATGAAACTGGAACTTAACTGTAACTTAATTGTGTAAATTGTGTTGTACTACAACATTTGAAACAAGACTGTGAAAAACATCTTGTTCTAGGAAAATATTTAACCCCCATAATTATTACTCAAACAAATTCCAATACAAAACCTCACTGTGAAAGAGCTTAGGAGTGTCACACATGAAAGCTTTTTGTAGCAGAAGTCATTGCCCATGAACTGTCTTAGATTAAATGTCAATTAAAAAAAAAAATTCAAATAAATTAATAAAATGAATAGCAGAAAACTTCCAGAAACAGATGATATTCACATAGAGTTCTAAGGAAAATGAAATGTGAAAATGCTGAGCTGTTAACTATGGTGTGTAATTTATTACTTAAAATGTGCTTTGTACTGGAGGAGTGGAAAATAGCAAATGTGATTCAAATTTTTTAAAAGGTCTTTGGAGAACTACCAAATGGAAAGTCTATATCCACACTCAGTAAATTGTTGAACTTATGATTAAGAAAAAATAAATAAATACAATGTAGTGGGATGCCAACGCAGGTTCTGTAGTGATGCCTCACAAATGTAGCATAATTCTCCATAAGACGGGGATAAAGTAGGCAAAGATAATTATTGATATATCTACCTGCTTTTGCAAAATACTTTTGAGTAAGCCATAAGGCAAGGGATAAAATCTTCCTCTAACTACTAAGAAGTGGTTGAAGAACAAAAAAAGTGGTTGGAAAAGCCGGTTGCTTTTGCCATGGGAATTGATGCTATTGAACATATTTCTAAATGATCTGGGAAAAGGTGTGATGGTTACCAAGTTTATTAACAGTTTTTTTCACAGAAGTAGGAACTATAATTCAGTAGGAAAGTTTATTGTAATAGTGATTGAGTGGGGGTTGAAATGCTTAAAGTAATTAAAAGCAAAGTAATATGAAATCATAGGATCTACACAAGCTACTAACATTCAGGAAAGATTTGAGCAGTTGTGCTTAGATTTGCAAAATATCAGATAGGTGTTCAAAAATTAATAGGAAAGGAAGAAACAAAAAACATCATAGTATGTATCACTTTATGAATCCATGGAGCACATTCCTTTTGCAGTTCTTCTCCAGATGGTTCTCGTTCTTCTATATCAGGAAGGATATTGTAGAGCTAGAACCAATACACAAAAGAGAAACAAGTATGAAACGGGTTTTGAATGAGAAGAAACAAAAAAGACAAGAACTCTCTGGTTTAGAAACAAATGGCTATCACAGGATAGAGCTGTATATAAAATTAAAAATAGTGAAAAACAGGGAAAAAGTGGTCAGTATGTAGTATGCAGTAGTACACAGGACAATGACATTTCCATATTCTTTTCCGAAACCTTCTGCTCAGCATAGTTTTAAATGAACTTTCAGTCTAATTTACTATAGCAGTTCTTGTGTTTTGATACAAAGATCTGACAAGATGAAGGTACTGTTTGATTTCAGGCTGCTTTATAGTTTCTAAAAGATTTTCTGATGTTAATTCTCTGTCTTTTTGAGCTTATCCACTTTAGTATGTCTAACCTGAAGAACCATGACTTTTGGGACAATGATCTGACTGTACTGTGAGCACATACATGTTACCTTCCCCTAAGGCAATCAATATACTACCCTCAGTACAGTGAGATTTTTTTGAAACATGAAGGCCACTAATTCCAGATAAGACATTTTGGAATTTTAAGATTATTAAGCAACTTGAAGGGAAGAAAGCTAAAAGAATTTTTATTGTAAACTCCATGTGAACTTTCTTTCCAGACAACAAACGGAATTATTAACTAAAAGTGATGTTAGAAAACAGGAATTAGCTCCTTTGCTTAGTTTATACAGATTAAGAAGATACAAACCTAATAAAGAAGACAACCCAATTTTTTTTTCCAATTTGGAAAACAATATTTTCCTTTAGTTCATGTTGCCTTGACCTCCAGATTTAACATCTGTGGAACAGAAATATACTTTTTCTTTGATATATAAGTAAAACCAAGTTGATTGCTGTAAAATCTTTTAAAAAAATATTTTATTTTGTGATGTAATCTAATTACAAAGTTTCTAAATGGATTGTGTACTGAATTGTGATGATGATTCCTTTCCAACCCAATGATTTCACTTATTATAATAAAAATGCTTTAATTTTTAATTCTTTCTCATTTCTACAGGTCTGAATATAGGAATGGTTGCAAATATATGTACAAGTTTTTACTCTAAAGATGGATAAGGGCAAATTTTCAAACATTTTTTGTTCTAGTTTCCACATGCTGTAGTTGAGATCCTGCTGGTGAAGTTACTATTAGGCAATCATGTAACTGTTTTAGAATTAGCTGCTTTAGAATTTTACATGAATTTTGTGCCTGTAATTGCAGGTGGTATTATATACCATGGTTTCTTTTGTGAAAATGAGTGAACACTGAACTTAAAAAAACCTTTAGTCAAGATGTAACATATATATTTCTATGTCACTTCAATTCTGGATTATGCTGAACTACTGTTTAATGTAAAGTATATTGCAAAATCTGCCTAGCTCATATGGACTTTTTTTTTTAAAAGTAGTAAGTAACNTTTTTACTCTAAAGATGGATAAGGGCAAATTTTCAAACATTTTTTGTTCTAGTTTCCACATGCTGTAGTTGAGATCCTGCTGGTGAAGTTACTATTAGGCAATCATGTAACTGTTTTAGAATTAGCTGCTTTAGAATTTTACATGAATTTTGTGCCTGTAATTGCAGGTGGTATTATATACCATGGTTTCTTTTGTGAAAATGAGTGAACACTGAACTTAAAAAAACCTTTAGTCAAGATGTAACATATATATTTCTATGTCACTTCAATTCTGGATTATGCTGAACTAATGTTTAATGTAAAGTATATTGCAAAATCTGCCTAGCTCATATGGACTTTTTTTTTAAAAGTAGTAAGTAACCTTTCCTATTCTTTGTGTTTTAGTAGTTTGTATCTGAAAAAAAGAGGTTTCTGCAGGAATTCTGGAAGCATCACTTGGAAGCCACTTAGAATAATTGGAGAAGAGTTGAATAAGATTTGCAATTTAGCCTCATAAAAGAGGAATTGAAGAGGAACCTGCATAATACACTTAGAAGTCTCTGAATGTTGTACTAAACTTAGATAGCAGGCACAGTCCAGAGATAACCACCTGTGTAAATTACAGCACTAATTCACTTACATGCATAGCTGAGGTATACAGGTGCAAACCGAGAGAAGACATTCCTTAAACACTTTATGTTTTCAGCTTTTGTAATGGAACTACATATACAATACAAACCACAATTAAGAAATTCAGACTGTGTATATGCTTGTCACTTGCACATACATATAGAAGTTCCTCAGAACCAGCCCTGAGCAGTGGCAAAATACCAGGAATAATAATAATAATAATAATAATAATAATAATAATAATAATAATAATAATAGCAGCAGCAGCTCTTTGGGGCTTTTTGACGGATTATTATAATTATTATTATCATCATCATCATCATCATCACATCATCATCTGTATCACAATGATGGGGTCACATTCAATTTCTGCTGAAATCAGAGACACTTTTTCTTGTGTTATTGGATATTGTGAAATCTTCTATGGTATTTTTTCCTTTCTAAATATGCATGATTAAATAAAACAATTCTTGACATACATCATCACTGAAATACTCTCAATATTTTGTATATCTTGATGTTTGATTAATTTTTGTATAAGCTATTCCTACTTGAACTTCTAATGAGTAATTATTATAGAATAGTGCAAAGTTGGTCTACTATTCTAATGCATTGTTTATATTATAACCTAAGGACCCAATCAGAATTTTTTGTCTTTGTTAGACTGAAAGCTGGTATGTTAACTTAAATTCGTATCAGTGTCTGAATTATTTGCATAATGTTGGACTCAATATCATAATTGTAATACATAGAATGTTTTCCTGTTGCCTAACTTTTGCCATATACACATTTTATTTCTGGACCAAGTTAGTTATCGTCAATCTTTTCACCCATTTTAGTAACCCATTTAAAAACTGGATAAATTGCCCTGAAGAAAAGAAATAATATAGCATTATATGTATTCTGTATGCAACTGTATGTTTACATGTATAAACCTAGCATAAACATAAACTGTAATGTTTATGCAATTTGAGGGACTTCAGAGGAAAAAAACCCAACAGATATAGACAGACAACTAACTAACTTTAAAAGAAGTTTATATATATATAGACTGCATTTCGAAATAATGTGTTTGCTATAACTTTTCTATCAATGAAGTAAGCTTTTTTTACCCTTTGGGGCAGCTTTGTTTAATTGTTGGGACACATAGATGGGAAATACAAATAGTTTCATTATACCATTTCCTACAACTTCTAAGGTAATTCCTCCAATACCTGTATGGAATGGTGAAAAATCACAGCATGGTAAGTATTCGTCCTGCAATTGAAATGCCTTAATTTTTCAGCCAGATCAAATAAAACAAATCAATTTTTGGGGAATATTCACACAACTAAAATTATATGTCCAAAATAAGCACTGCTTAAACTGAGAGGTCTACTTTTTGTAAATAATACTGCACATTACAGATAATACATCTGAGGTCACTTTATTATCTGTGGGCAACAACAGAGGCATCTGGGCGATCCTTAGATTTCACATTGGGCTGTGCACCCTCATACTTTTAATGTTGTTAGTTATAGCCCATCACCTGAAACTACACTTCCCACAAAATCTTACTCTTGGGACTGAGCCTATAGACTCTCTCCTCACAGCCACCGGCTGAAATCTTGGCATTAGATTAATCTTCTTGGCTACAATCTTACCTCACAACACATTTTGATTTATCTGCTTATTGGCGATGTAAGCTAAAGCAGCAGCCTGTTGCATCTGACCATGCTGCCCATCCAAGGCTCCACTGAAAACTCAGCAGCACTCTTTCCTTGCCTCCCAGCACTGTTTGTCCTTCACCTCTTATCCACTGCGGGCAGAGAGGTCACCTGCCTAACACCATGCTTTGGCAACGAGAGACAGCAAGAGGAAAACTCACAGGTAGTCAGTCAAAGGCTGTGGCAATACCGTAGCCAGGGAAATTTTGCAGAGTGAGGAGTTATGAGTTCAACAAAAAAGGAAGCAAGTAACGTGTCTAAAGCTCTCAAATTATGATTAATATGTGTTTCTTTTGCTCCAGGTCCCAGCTAGAAGTAAGAAAATGTCATCTTTACCAGAAATCTCCCTTGAGCAATCTCAAAGACATCTATGAAGGGAACTTGTAACTCATGGTGTGATTTCAGGTTTGGACAGTCATTTCCCAGTACATCTGTGGCTACATCCTGGCATACTTGAAATATACTACAACTGACTTAGGCTTGAGTATTCTCCAAATAAGCTATCATTTATTTCTTTCCCCTTAGTTGTTTCCTTGGCTAGTATAAAACATGAATTAGGCAGATGCCTACTTGAGTATGGCTGACAAAACCTCATTCCTACATCTGTCCTGAGCTTTGTCAGGTGTATAGAAAAAAATGTATCTACTTCTGTAGGATCAATTATCGTAAAGATTTTGATCGACCTTTAGGTACAGAAACTGGATAGAATAAATTGCAGAGAACTGTGAGCTGAGGGCAAGCACAGATATTCGGATTACAGATTTCTGTGTTATCTTAATGTAAGCCTGAGCATTTAATAAGCTTTGGACAGCTATATGGTTGCAGGTACCAGCAGTAAACATGCAGGTACATCTCAGTTTTGGGCTCCAGGTGAGGTCAAATTCACTCCCAGTGTGTTGGAACTGTAAAATGGACACAATGCATTATTTTCTAAAACTATCTAAAATAATCTCCCAGAAAATCTAAATGTTAGTGTTTACTTTATTTTTGTATCTCAACAATACATAAGAATAGCAGTAGAAAGATTGCCATTACAAATTTCCCAAAAGACCACGTGAAACTGTTCTGTCCCGTTTAATATATATATTTTTGAAATGGCAAGCATAACAAAAAGAAAGAAACCTTCAATTCAGAAATGTGATTGGATACTGAATTTCAGGTAATTTAATTGTCTGCTATTTTATTCTGGAAAGAAGAAAGGGTTTTCTGGCAAAATACCAGTAGAACATGGACTGTAGTTGCAAAGCTATGAAAAGTGAAAGAAGAGGGCATTTCGCAGCAAACGAAGGTTATTATTATTAAAAATATGATGTATGTAATGTGATGTGATTTTAGCAAAGCTTTTCATACTGTCCTTGACAGAGTCTTTCTGGACAAGTTGTCCAACTGTGGGATGAGTGGGTTTACAGTAAAATGGGTGAAGAACTCTCTGAAAGGCAGAGGTCAAAGGGTTGTAATGAATGGAGCTGAGGAACACCTGGCTGATGGCTGATCACCAGCGGTGTTCCTCAGGGCTCAATCCTAGGGCCAGTTCTGTTCAATATATTTATCAATGATCTGGATTCAGGAGCTGAATGCACCATTTGCAAGTTTACTGATGATACCAAACAGGGAGGTTCTGTGACTCTCCTAAGAAACAGGAAGCTTTGGAAAGGAACCTAGGTAGATTGGAGCGTTGGGCTATGATTAATGGCATGAAATTTAAGTTGAAATGCTGGACTGTGAATCTGGGACAGAGTAATGCTGGGCACAAGGAGTGGCTGGAGAGCAGCTCTGCAGAAGGGCTTCTGGGGGTGCTGGTTGACAGTAGCTCAGTCTGAGTCAGCAGTGTGTGCCCTGGCAGCCAAAAGGGCAAACTGCATCCTGGAGTGCATCAAACACAGCATAACCACACAGTCAAAAGAGGTGGTTGTCCTGCTGTATTCAGCATTGTTATGGATTCACCTTGAGTATTGTGTGTAGTTCTTGGGCCCACAATTTAAGACGGATGTGAAGGTCCTTGAATGTGTACAGAGGAGAGCAACAAAGGTAGTGAAAGAGCCTGATGGAATGTCCTATGAAAAGCAGCTAAGGACTTTGGACTTGTCTAGTTTGGAGAGAAGGAGGCTGAGGGGCAACCTCACTGATCTCTGTAGCTTCCTGGGGAGGGGAAGTTGAGAGGGAGGTGCTGAGCTCTTCTCCCTGAGATCCAGTGAAAGGACATGAAAGAACGGTGCAAAGCTGCATCAGTCAAGGGAGTTTCAGACGCGACATTACGAAGCATTTCTTTACCGCCAAACACCGGAACAGGCTTTCTAGAAAGGTGGTTGATGCCCATCCCTGTCAGCATTTAAGAGACATTAGTATGATTCCCTTAATAACACGCTTTAACTAACAGCCCAGAATTAATCAGGCAGTTAGACTAGATGATTGTTGTAGGACACTTCTAGCTGAGCTTATTTATTCTATTCTATTCTATTCTATTCTATTCTATTCTATTCTATTCTATTCTATTCTATTCTATTCCATTCCATTCCATTCCATTCCATTCCATTCCACACAATTACAAAGTTTGTAATTAAAACCAATTTAAAAAACCTTTCCAAATTTTGTGCATGCTATAAAATTGGCTGAGTTTTTCAAGGTATTGCTGAGAGAAAACAAGGAAGCAAATATGGAGGAAATTATGATCTTGCTAGAGGAATATGGTGGAAATTTTTCTAGTGCTGTTCATTCACTTTGTTTTTATGTCTGAATGCCTAATGTAAGAAGAGTTACTAGGGTTTTATTTTCTACAACTCAATTAACATATTTTCACCTAGCTTAACATATCTAACAGCTGAAGATTTCCTGGGTGAATATTGACATGCTGACATTCTACCATTACTGATAAATAAATAATTTTCTTGCATATCTCAGCATATGAGCCACTTTGTAATCTCATTTCAAATTAAACTGAAAGCTTTTACACAATAGCTATTAACTGTGTAGGTTCTCATACACTGTTGCATTCTCAGCACCTTTGCATTCAAAGCCGTATCACTAGTTTTCATGGAATAGCTCTTGTTCGTAAACATGGAATAAGAAGGAAAAAAGGATGATGATAGATTCAAAATTAAGTTTTGTTTACTTGTGCTATATGTGTCACAGGATGTTTCTGATATAATATTTTCAATAGTAAAATAGCTAAAATATGCTCTACTTAATTCTAGAATCAGCAGCTGAGATGAAAATATCCAATATATAACAAAAAAACTATAAAAGGCAATGGAAAAGGTGAAAAGCCAAACATTTCCACCCCTAGATAATCTAGGAAGGGGGCTATTCTTTATGCCCAAAGGTTGGAAATAACCTTGACCTATGACAACAATATGAAAAGGGGAAAAAAAATCCACTTTAATTCTACGAATCTGGTGTTAGCTTCCAATTTACGTTTGTAAGCTGGACATAAGCCTAACAAAAATTAAACCTCTTTAGAAGCACCTGTCCACAAATAGATGTAGTCAACAGTGAGTAGCTGAGAAGAGACGAAAATACCCTGAGAAGCATCACTGTGCATCAAGGAAGGAGGATTCCTTCTTTCTCGAGAAACCAACCAACAAAAACTTTGATGAACAGGCTTAATAGTTTGTGACTGTAATAAAGATCAGTCAAAAACTATTCAAAGTGTAGTAACACAGTGGAAATATCCCAAACGTAAGTAATCTTTAGGCATTCTACTTTTAACTTATATACTCTTTTACGTTAATTTATCAAGTTACAACCTGAAAAATATTTAGTTCCTTTCTCTCACTATTGTACTTAGAAGATTATTGCACTACTTGAATTCTTAAATCTCTTTATTCGGTGCTGAAATAATTTTTACCTCCTTAGTAAAAGGAGGTAAAAAAAATCTGCTTTCTCAAATACTTCGGCAAACCTACTTCCAAACAACATCATATCCCTTCTACACTGGTTTGGTTAGGCTTAACTGAGACATTGTCAGGGCAGTGGTACCAATGAAACACGTAATTAAGGTTCTTTGCCTTTTTTGAAAGCTGGTGTATTTTAGCGAGCACCAGAAGTGTAACCATACAATTTAAATAAATATCCAAGATTTTCAAAATGTATTAAGGAATGAAAATATTAGTGTTGATAATACGTGTGAAGCAAAACAGTATGAAAATGTCACATGCAGCATATATTCTTCCCAGGAGGGAAAGAACATGCACAGGTTAAATGAAGCAAAAGGCAGACAGTGCTTGTACCAATCAGAACAACTGTGCTATATCAGTCATTAAGAAAAAAGCCTGTTGCACTTCAGTAAGAGGGGGATTGTAGGGGAAAAAAAAAAAAGTAGCTAGAATCTAAGTTAACTTCAAAAAGCATTTCCAAAGCTTGTGGAAAATGACCTGATTTTATCATCTGCTAACATCTCATATTCTGTCTGGTATTGCTGGTATTTTTTTTTTCCTTCTGATTTACTACAATCAATTGAGATTAGTTCTGAATACTTTTTCTGGGCAACTAATCATCTAGAATTATAGACTGGGGAGTAAACAGACCTCACACTCACTCAGCTAGTGGGAGGGACAAAATTAAAATGGCCGAGGCTAAAGAAAATTGTATGCATAATCTCACAGGAACTTTTAGGAGATTAGGAACTTGACTTTACTTTCACACTATGTACATACCTGTTAACACCTGTAGAACTATCCTTGACTTGCCTAAAGAAGACAGAAATCAGGTCTTTGATCTTGTCAAAATTTGTACTATTCACATAAAATTGGAACTAATTTAAACTGAAACATTTATTTTTCATTTCAAAATAAATTCAGGCTCAGTTAATATATTTTCACTAGTTAAAGTTTTAATAGACACTTCAGAGGAATGTGATAAATGCATGGTAAGGATACGTGGGAGTGAAAAGCACTTTTTTTTTTGGTTCTAATTTCCTAACAGATTTTGCTCACCTGTTTCCACTTAGCATTTCAGTATCCTATTTTCTGCCCCCCACTATCTGTAAAATATGTTTTTGCTAAATTATACTGATTGCATCTATACAATAAGCAACAGCAAAAGAAAGATGAAAAACATTTTGAAAATCCCAGCTCACTTGCAGTATTTGCCCTCTATGTTGGCAGCTGGGCTTATCACTGAGAGTTAATTAGCTATGAATTTGGGAAAGAGTTTGCAATTTAACAGATTTGTATTTTGATATGCCACAGGGAAAAAAGTAGGTACTGTGTCTATTACCTGGAATGTCCTGAATACCTCTTATGGTCTTAGCACTTACAAGGAAAACTTTCATACAGATTTCAATTCAGAATAAATTTCAAACCTTACATCTTGATTTTTGGGATGTCCAATAACATTAGTAATAAAGAGGACATTTGTACGGTTTTCGAATATTTGCTTTTTAAATGCATGCATTGAATTAAACAGATAAAATATGTAAGAGCTACAGCAGCAAGTACTGGTCTAGATTATTCAACTGGATGGACAATTTTCCAGTACTTTTCCAGGGTAAGTCACAAACTTAAATTCTTCTACGGATTGGAGAAAAATGGAATGGTTTGTTAGAATATGTAAACATTGTTCAAGAGAAAGACCAAGAAATTATCTTTGGTTTCTTTGTTACCTTTTAACACCTACTATAATTATGTCTATATTGACACTAGGCATTCAAACACACACAACACTACGATTTGCAACCCTAATATTTTCAGAGTCTATTCACAGTATGTCCAGAGAGAATCATTTACACAAACTCTGCTTTGACTGATGGTCATCTTGAGCAGGTCAGAGTTGTTTAGACAAAACCAAACTGTGTATCTAGTGGAGTGCCTCAAGGGTCGGTACTGACATCAGTACTATTCAATATATTCATCAATGACTTAGATGAGGGAATAGAGTGCACTGTCAGCAAGTTTGCTGATGACACCAAACTGGGAGGAGTGGCTGACACGCCAGAAGACTGTGCTGCCATCCAGAGAGACCTGGACAGGCTGGAGAGTTGGGTGGGGA
>VWYH01002571.1:0-11057 GCA_013399365.1 Pampusana beccarii | reverse complement strand
CCCTCCCCCTTCCCCTTCTGTAATCAAGGTATGAAAACATTTCACTATGTCCTTAAGCATCTTCACCAAGAACAAAAATTCTGTAATATATTTGAAGACCTTAGAGGCTACAATATTTTGAGAGATGTGTGTATGGAAACTTACACTGCCTTGAAAGGTCTTTCTAAAAGCTGGCATTGATTTGAAAAAATGTGTTTCATTTGGCTGCTACAGTGTGGTGTACTAAATAAAGCAGTCATACAAGTGATATCAAGGTTATCTTGACTTCAGCAGTCTGCCGCTCCTCTTTCTGTTGACCTCCCTCTTCACTGCAACACAATCTTTCTTCTAGACCCATTTTTGTTTATGTTTCCGAAAGAAGTCAGTTGATTAATGATGGATTGGGTAAGTATTATGACAATGTACACGTATATGGGGTAGGTTTTATAAAATTCAAATGTGAAATCTTTCAGATTCTTAAAGATAAATAGTTGTAACACACCCCCCATCCCCCAC
This sequence comes from Pampusana beccarii, assembly GCA_013399365.1. Taxonomy (NCBI): domain Eukaryota; kingdom Metazoa; phylum Chordata; class Aves; order Columbiformes; family Columbidae; genus Pampusana; species Pampusana beccarii. The sequence continues at coordinate 10,562 of VWYH01002571.1, read as the reverse complement.
CATATTTCTCTTCTTTACTGTTCATCCTCACCTCCATTTACAACAACTTTTGTCATGAATACCACTATGCAAATTGAATAATTTTCTTTCTTTTCAGATATAGGACTGGTATTGTTCACCAAGTAAAGGCATTTTGAAAGAAATAAAATTATTTACTTTGGGGGTGAAATTCATTGAATTCAGACAAAGTAAAAGATCTTTTTAAAGGAATTTAAAATATCTCATGTCCTTATCTATTCTATGAAGAACAGAAAAGGGTTTTAGTTGAAAATGAGAAAAAGAAGGCTTATTAATGAAATAAAAATATCAATGTGTACTTTATCTGAAATCATTGTGGTTTTTTTCTTTATTATATTGCTTTGATGATGCAATACCTCCCTATCTTTGGCTTCGTCTGAACTGTTTTCCATTTACCCAATGAAAAAATAAATTATACTATTCTTCTTTTAGTATCTCAGGAAAGTACTTGGGCTCTTATAGAAAAAGGAAAGAACCTATGTAATTTGAAATGTTTTGCCTGTATCGCAAATATAGGCAGGTCAATTTTTCCTTATAATTTGGAAGATCTGGAGTTTTGACTAGAGGGAATCTAGGGTTTCTGTGTTCCAGAACCTCAGCTCAGTACTCAAATGAAGGTGGCATAATTATTCATGTAGTTATCAGTTTCTTGGTATGTGTATGTGACTGAAAGTAAAGAAGGAGAACAATAAATCTTATGTTGAACAAGCCTTAAGCAAACATGTTCTGAGGAGTTATATGGACAACTTGACTAGAGAGAGATGCCGACACACCAGGTTTGTGGAGATTCAATTTAGAAGGGATTGTGATATTATACCTTGTCATGCCTTATCTTTTTTTATCTCCAACAGTGGTTGTCCCAATAATATTTGCACTTACAAGTCTGGTTGACTTTCTCCTCTGGGTGTCTTGGAACGACATTCCAATAGGGACATCAGGCACAAACTATACAGAATCCAGCTTCCCACTGTCCTTAAGAAGACAGACATTCCAGTTACTAGTCATCTGTGAGCTGCTACCGGTAAGTTGACTTCTGAAACCTCTAACTGCCATACTCTAGCTGTTTTTACTACAGTCACAGCCTTAAGAGGATTTTTCTATTGATAGCCTTTTAGAATGGGGCTCAACAAACACTGCTTTTACTGGCATTCTCTGCCTTTCAGTCTCAGTGGCAACAATCTTTCCGTCTCCAGTTACATTTATTTTTACTACAATACGATTGGCTTTTGCCAGCTGAATATTGTGTGACAGGCAACTATCTTCTGCTCCCTACATAAGTTGGTAGGTGCAAAAGGAAATTGGAACTTAGAAAACGGGCTGTTGTTACGGATAAGAAGATGGATTTGCCATTAACGTGAACAGTATAAGACCTAGATTCAATAACCAAACCATGTGCATATTTCTTAACTCTGGCTAAGTTGCAAGGACCTCAGTTATACTGATTCATTCCCAGAAGGTGGTCCTGGAGAGGAAAGGGACTGGAGAAACCTGTTGACAGGGAGTTGCTCAGATGGACGTGTTTCTCATCAGTATAGGCCAGTTAGAACAGAGACAATTAAACTCAGAGCTCCTGGATGTGGCAAGAGATAGATACACCCTGCTATGGCAATGTCAGCTCAATCAATCCTTGCATTTCTTTATGTTTGAATTAATTCTATGTTGGACAAAGGCTACAAAATATCAGCTAGAGCTGTCTGAAAAAAATAATAGAGGAATCCACTGCCTTATCCATTTACTTTAGAAATATAATTTGATGGCATTAGAGATTATTTATGTTAAATTTGATACAGTAATTTATGGCTTTGTAAAACCAGGATGAGTTTTATATAAATATATATAAATTAACAGCAATAAGTTATTGTTGACATTGGTTGTGGAGCCACAACATTTCAGAACACATGGAACACAAATTATAACTTATTTGAATTACTTCCTATTATATTTCAAAAATACTATGTGGTTTGCTGAAGACAGCCCAAGAGCAAATACTTGATCCAGTCTTCACATTCATATTGTTATCTGTGGGAAAACATAATTAGAAAAAAGAAAAAAAAAAACAGTATAACTCTTTTTATAGTCTATATTTCACATATGGTTTATAATTTAAAAAGTTACACTGTACTTGAGCAACTAATCTTCAAGTTAGATCACCTTTCACAATTTCCTAAATCTGCTGAACATGTCTGGAGACCAGAATTTACATAACTTTTTCTGTTCATTTGTTTTTATTTTTTCTTTTGTATCTGTGATTGACACAAAAGTTAATAGGAGATAATAGGAGTATTTTAGAAATGTTTTTAGTCTCTGCAACATTTTACAAGAAAAGGACAAAATGATGTCATTTAGACGTAAGATACAGGTGCCATTTAAGATTTAAAATATTTCCAGTATCCCCATGTCTTTAGGATTACTATTATAAGAAAATAGTCAGACAAACTCATAGACACCATTATCTTGAGCAGAAAAATAAATAGCTTATAGTATAAGTTTAGAGAGAAACTTCACGTTTATAAGCTGTTGATCAGAAAGGAGATGCATGATCTAGGAATTTTGTTATGGCACAGAGAACTTTACAACAGAAATTTAACATTACTATTTAGATGCTAAACTCTCCTTCGCACAGGATGGTGAAAGAAAAGTGGATACATTTAATCAAGTACAATCTAGTCTGTATTATATCAGAATCTCACCCAGTGGATTTTTTATAATAAATGTTGAAAAGAAGAGGTGATCAGTCAGGCACTAAAACTGAGTTTTCAGGCTGAAAGAACTACTGCCCGAAGATGTTTGTCATCAAGGAGAAGCAAAGGTGATGTAAAGTGATGGATCAAATCTTCCTGGATCTGAAGCTAGGTTAGGATATGAATCTGTAATACAGAAATTTCTAACATGCACAACACACATATATAAACATGAAATAGTCAACAGCAAAACCCAGCATTCTTTCTGTTTATTGAAAGTAGACAAACTTAAAGGAATTATTATTTCTTCTTCTGTATAACATTATTTTATGAACTACAACAGAAATGCTTGCAGTTGGGTGCTTACTGAAAAAATATCTCAAGGTTATTGTATTTTATTCTAAAATAATGACCAGAGGGCCTTTCAATTATTTAGTAGTCTGAAAACTAATTGAAAAAATATATTTCATCTATTAGCAGTACCTGTAATATTTATTTTTTAATCAGAATTCTAAAATAATTCAGAAAGAAATACATTACTCATAGTGTCAGGTAAATCTTACTTTTTTTTTTTCCTAATACTTCTAACACTGTGTCATAGGATAAAATTATTTTCAAAGCTACATATTCTCCTGACCCAAACCCACGCTAGAAAAGAGCAGAAACATAAGTTAATGACTTTCAAAAGCAAAATAAGAAATAAAACAAAACAGAATTAAGACACTATTGTGTTTTAATGGACTGTCTCAATGCACAAACCAAAAGTAAAACAAACAAAACTACAAAAAAAATCACAAAACATTTCACCTTTATGTGATTAAGGAAGGTTGATTAATGGCAGCATTTTAAAAATATGGTCAAAAGATAGTACTTGTAATGTTTACAAGTAAATATCCACACGTGCATATAACGAGAATCCTTTTTTTTTCAGTAATTTATTCAGACATAGTTTACTGCTGAATGAAGATTTAATTCATATGTTTAATATATAAGATGTCAAATAAATATTTTCCCCACACAAGGAGCACTCCGACATTGCGATCCTCTACTTACGTTATACCATGAATTTGATTTGGTGTAGACCTACAAAGTTTAAAGTTAATAATGACTATGTTGACAAAAAACAATGAGGTTTTCAAAGGATTACAGAGGTATGCATTATCATATATAAAACCTTAATTCATTAGATTTCTGGAGTAATCTATTTATTTAATTCTTAGAAATAAAATTAGCAGATTGTTTTTGAGATCTAATTTTAAAATCAAATTAAAACTATATTTTACAAAAAAACTTTGTTATTTATATAACTGTTTATAAACTCCAAATAGTTTTTAGATATGACTGAAATGAAAATTTTTATTTTCCTCATACACACATCAAATGCAGAGACAAATTAGTGCAAATTACTTGTATGATCTCTTCTGCTGTTCCCAGATGGTATATACAGAAGTACAAAATCTACATGAACACAATTAAACTTTTCCTAGAGAGAAGATGTCAAGCTTTAAAATGGTTTCTGAGGAAATTTTATAAAAGTCTGTCTTTCAATCCATATTGAAGGTTTTCTTTAAAGCGAGTAACATAAAGATTTACCTATTCCATGTTAGTACCAAAAAAATCAGTGACAAACAATTCATTTCATTTCAGCCCTTCCAATGTATTTTCCATTCCTCAGTAAGAATAATGAAAATATACCAGGTGAAGATGTGTTAATTTCCTTTAATATCCTAACACTTGCTTTTAGTAATTTAATTATTTTTAATGATTAACGTTAACAAATCTTTTGTGTGGGTCTTTGCTTTGCTAGAGGAAACTGAAAGTACCAAAGCAATAGATGTGTTTGTGGGATAAAAACATTCACTAGTACTTGCTCTGAAAGAGTGACAAAAATTATAGTATTAAATCATTAAACAATTTCTCCTGTACTGAAGTAAGCATCTGGGGAGAACAAATATTACCTCAGCAGTTTATTGGTAAATATGTAAATTTATAGTTCTAAATTACTTGATGAACATGTATCAGCCCAAGCTATTTGTTAGATCATTGCCACTTGGCAAAAGAGATTTAAATTGCTGAAACATAGATTGAAAGTTTACCACAGTTAAAATAGAGAATCTATCTAAATGTAAATCAGCTACATGAATTCATTTGAACGAAACATATCCGTGGAAATGAACTACCTAGATGGTAAAGTTAAGTACTATAATGTATTAAATATAAAAGGAAATTCATATTTTTTACTGGAAATAAAAGATCATCAACCATGACAAATGTGAAACATTGTTTAATTGATCAATGTGCACATGTTCAAATACATTGCTTAACAGTGAATGACATGCTGAAAACTGTTTTAAATAATTTACTTTTTATTGAGTATAATAAATTAGTGCATAATTATGTGCTCCGGATCCATGCAGCAACTGAAATTTTGTTTTGAAGTGCTCCTACAGGGCTTAAGGGTATAAATGCTATTGAAAACTGAAGCATGATCCTAGTCAGCATCATCACTAGACATAGTCATCTGGAAACTTCGTGGATCTTTAGGTAAACTGAATAGGTAGCGTTTATTTGGCTACAGACTTCTACAGACTTATTTCACCTCTGGCTATCACATCCGCATCTGGAAAGCTAAATTTAAGTATCGTCAATGTAGGTGTCTATGAGGGTAGACAGTCTTTACACCTCTATCATAATCAGTGAAAAGCTGCTCACTTTATTCAGAGGCATTTGGTTGACAAGCTGTTCACGTATCCACCTTTAGGCAGCTGAACGTTTTTCTCTAGGATCTGTTGATAGCTATGATTAGATCTCCACTGAGAATAAGGAGTGGCTGGATACACAGGAGCATGCATTGGCACTTCCATGCAGAAACCTATATTCAATGTGCAGGATCTCTGTGGAACTGTCCAGTGGTTGGGAAACCAGAACAAATTTCACGCGCTCCCCTCAACCTCAGTTAAGCAACGTTCATTTACTTGTTAGTCTGTTTACAATTTCACATCCTGAGCTACAGGAGTAATTGCTGTCAGCAACACTTGCTTTTAATGCTGCAGATTTAAACAAACCAGGTTTTTAGTCCTTTTCTAAGTAAATATGCATCTCAGCTGCTTAGAGAATGCATAATCTTGTATGTAGGTTGTTTGTTTGTTTGTTACAGGACAGCCACAAATCTATGTATGCAAGACTAACTTTCAAATGCTGTAATTTTTATGGTGATCAGACTGAAAAAAGTAAGAACAATGAGTGAGAGTGAGATTCAACAGTCATACTCTCTACCAGCTGATGATTTGGCTCATAAACTACTTAAGAACACAGGAAAAAAAAAAAAAAAAAGAGGGTACTTGCTATTTACCGGCTTTATGTTAAACAGTGTTGTCTTTTTACCTCCTTATAGCTTTATACTGTCACACTACCAGGGGTAGCAAGTCACCACAAATTTCCACAAGCTTTAGTAACTGCACCCTGGGTAGAAAAAAAGTAAAGTTCATTATGCCTACTGGATAACCAGAATTCCAGAAATTATTATTGCCTTCTACAAAATCTAATTGAATGAAGTATGCTAGTGGAAGTTCTCACAGTATTTGCAAAAACCTCAGCATTCACCAAAGTCTCTGTTGTCTTGTCAAACCCTTATTACTGTAATTCTGATTATTTTGTTTCCCTCCCCTAATGCTTTACCACGGAAGAGGAATGTGATTGATTAAACTACAGTAATAATTTGGAACATGAGTGTGTGAATGCTGCATGATTTTTCAAACCGGGTTTACAAAGATAGTGTTTTTGGTCTATGTTTGCTATATCGAAAAATTGCAAGCTTATAGAAACAGTGTGTTTACCTGTGAAAATACTCAGGTAGAAGAACTCTTTTAGGAATTTAAAAATGCGTATTCACATAAGAAATTTAATTGCTATAAACAACCCAAATATTTGTAATATAAGTAATAAATTTGTAATATAAGTAATAAATTCTTGCAAAGTCTGTTTGGCATCAGTAATAAGACACACACCAGTGGCCTATTACTAATTTCTTTTGTGCTGAGTAATAAAGAACTGTTCTCAAATCTATGTACTGTATTAAAATTGACTAAGTTAACCAAGCAATTAAAACTATGAAATGTTTGTTGATGTAAATTATGAAGCAGAGGCAGAGATGGGGAAATTCTACTGTTTTACATAACTCAGGTCTTGGAAATCTCCTTTGAAATAAGTAATACATTTTTGTTTTTCTAAAGCTGAATATTGCTGAAGACAAAACTCCCAATGTTCTTTCAAAATACCTTTGTCAAGCATTTGAAAATTGACATATTCGAACCCTCTAGCTCTTACTGAAAACTAATTTGATATCTTGCCTCCATTAATTCTGCTATAGACACATTCCTAGTTTCTTGAGATTCAGTGACAAATCAGAGAAAAAAAATTAGCATAACAAACACTTGTTTCACTAAATTATCTGCAACTATATAGAGATTTGCATTTAGAAGACCATATATGGGTGTATAATAAGGGTTGCAGTCAGTATGGTGAAGGTAGATGTAGGGTAGTTGGATAGGGGGAAATGTCTGGTAACTATATGATAACCTTCTACTTTACCTTTCAATGCAGACTGAAACAATTTTACCTTTCCTCCAAACTTAGTGCCTTAATGGTGAAATGTACCTTTTGCTGGATAATTACATTAATATAACATATTTGAAGACACAGAGGTACCATGAGACTGTGTAAATAGCAGGAATGACCTTTAAGACAATGTTCAAATTACTACATCTCTTTTAATGCAATCTTCTCTGGTAGGGTTACCTGGACACAGACAATATAAGTCTTTTGGGACATGCAATTCTGTTCTTCTTGAGTTAATACCTAAAAATAATATAATTGAATTGAGGCTTTTTCTTTTCTTCTCTGCCAAGAGGACTTCAAGTACATTGGATACCTCTTACAAGACCTGCTGCAATTTTGAGATGTGGATATGTTTATTAGACTTGCAAACACTACATAATTTTCAAGCAGAACACTGAAGATAATGTATAGCGTCTCTGAATCACTGTCCTTATTTCAAGATCTATTTAAATATTTAAGCAATATACACACAACCAAACTTAAGCAATCAATGAACTTTGTAAGTATTGTAACTCTATTATGTAGTTTTTCTGAAATTCCTTTGTAGTTCTGTAACAAAACCCATTTTGGAATAGCAATAAAATGTAACATATTCATTATTCAGCCTCCAGTTCAATACAGAAATGAAGAAAGGCACCAACTCTTCAGGTAGGTTAGAGCTGTTTCATGGGTACCTGCATTCTTCACGTAGCTGACAGAACTGGAAGCACCCAGTCAGTTTACACAGTGTTGATTATGCATTTGTGCAAGAAAAAAAAATAGAGAGCAGAAGAGTACTTTTTAAGATGTCTTTACTATACACGCCAGAATTATATACAAAGAAGTTTAAAACAACAACAACAAACAAAACAAAACAAAACAACAACACCCCCCCACCCCCCCTTTAAAACAGGAGCAAAAAGAACAATGTTTGGTCTCAGAAGATATTACTGCTGGATTAGTTGTGTTCTGACTGACACTAATCAATCTGTGAAATATACTGATGGTATAATAATTTTAATTAGAATAAAATTCCTTTTCTTCCTGCAGGTAGGATGCAAGGAAAGGGTCAAAATAAGGTTCCCAACAGCCAGTATTTGAAACCAAAAAATTCTATACAATGTTCTGATTCTGTACTGTTTCTATTCCAGTACTGGTCCTTCTCTGACATTTGCAAATGAGGTTTCCATCTCAACCCATCCTCAAGCCAACTTGTAAATTAACAGTTATAAAATAACAATTCATGTTTAATTCAATTTAATTCAATTGAATTCAATTTAAATAAAGCAGCAGACTTGCAGAGTATTTGCAAAACAGTTTTCATGCATACTCATGCTTATCCATAAGGGAGCCAAAAGCTGGTGGAGTATCGGACACTGAACGATTCACTGGCACGAAGTACTTCAGTCTGTCCTAGTTTTTGGTCGCAGTGATTCCTAATAACCTGTCAAAGTCTCAGACTGGAAATATTTTGAGTCTTCTGATGGGCATGTGTCAGAGGCTGAAAAAAGTTTTGTCTCAAACATTGTGGCAAAACCAGTTCCTCCAGCCGCAGGAGACAGGACATTGTCAGAGACTGAAAAGAATCACACCTCAAACATTGTGGCCTAGTAGCAGCAGATGGGATACTCAGGATAAGATGAATTGCGATTTACGTACCAACAACAGGCTAAGGAGCCACAGACAAAGGCCGGCTGGCTGACAGTAGGAGGTGGGGGATGTGCCAGAGGGCACATAGCTCCATCTTCTCCCCCAGAATGGCACAAAGGGAAAAGCGAGACCATTCAAGATGGCTCCAAACTTGTCCATCTTTCTCAATCACCCCCCAGATTTGTCTATCTTCAGAACAACCCTTATGCAAAAGACCAGAAATTATGCAAGTAGGCAACCCAGAGGGCTATAAAAAGGCTCACCCATACCAGCACTGGCAGAGAACCCACCATCCTGAGGACCACTCTGTCCACCAGCCTTGTTGCAGGAACCGAACCAGACACCTGAGGACGCTGCACTTCCAGACTACTAACCCTGGGATTAAAAGAAATTTAAAGGATTAAAAGAAACTGCTACTGCAAAGAACAAATATTTTGAGCACAGAACTCTATGTATTTTAAAGAACTGTCTTCCTAGAAAAGTGTTGGAAAGAAGGTTTGTGTTGTTTTGTTTGATTTGGTTTGGTTTGATTTGGTTTGGTTTGGCTTTTGGTGGTGGTTTTTTTTTTGTTTGTTTGTTTGTTTGTTTTGGTTTGGTTACTTTCACAAATCACATTTGGTTGATCTGCTGTCATTTCCAGGAGTCCCATTCACCTCTCTACTCCTCCTCGTTCCTGACATTGTGAAAGATATAGTCACCCTTCAAATTTCCTTGAATATTTGAATGACCAGTCAGAGTGACTGTCCACTTGCTAAGGAGATGTAATTCTCCACGGATGGAAGCAGAAAGCGAGAACAAACTACTCCATCAGATCATTAACTCTCACTGCCTGGAAGGCACAACTCACAGGCCCAGTTGGTAACGTTTTTCCCTTTTCCTCCTCTCTGGCTTCCTGCTACTGATTCAAAGAAACTAAAAATATTCCCTAATATTCCCTCCAGTTATACTTTTTTCCTCGATTCTTCATGAAGAACACTTTCTACTTTGGCACTTTTCCACCTACATACCCCAAAATCACTTTATCAAAGTGGGTTTTTTTTTTGTTTTTAGTTTGTTTATTTTCCCCAACAATGCACCCCACACAATGTTTCCATAGGGACAATGTGGAGCATGAGCAGGTTGTTTGTGTGGTTTTTGTTTGGTTAGTATTTTTGTTTGTTTTGGTTTGGAATTTTTGTTTGGGTTTTTTTTGTTGTTGTTTTGTTTGTTTTTTTGTTTTAAGAAAAGAACAAAAAACCTTAGGGAAGAACATTTGGAATAAAGAAAAAAGTAAATTGGAGTGAAGCAGAGCATCTTTTCTAGAAGGGACAATAAACGTCCAGAAGAATGGTGAAAGAGCATCTTTTCTAGAAGGGACAATAAATGTCCAGAAGAATGGTGAAAGAACACGAAATCCTCCATAAGTTCCTCGAACCTGTTTAGAAATCCATGATTATGGGCAGGCAGGTCTAAATGTTTTTCATCATACACTGCTTAAGAACTGAACCAGTCAGAATTCAACACTGGAAGAGGGACGTGGGATGGAATAGAAAAATTCAGTCCATAAATTATTTGCTTCAAGACTGGTGCTACAGGCAGGGGTTTGGATTCATTAATGACAGCTGGTTTTATAAGACA
>VWYH01002553.1:409920-494949 GCA_013399365.1 Pampusana beccarii | reverse complement strand
CTCCCCTCAGCCTCATTTTCTCCAGGCTGAACACCCCCAGCTCCCTCTGCATAATACTTGTGCTCCAGACCCCTCACCAGCCTTGTTGCCCACCTGGGCACACACACTGGCTCATGTTCAGTCGCTATCGATCAACACCCCAGATCCTTTTCTGCCAGGCAGCTTTCCAGCAGCTCTTCCCTGAGCCTGCAGTGTTGCCTGGGGTTGTTGCGATCCAAGTGCAGGACCCAGCACTTGGCCTTGTTGAACCTCATACAACTGACCTCAGCCCATCGATCCAGCTGGTCCAGAACCCTCTGCAGAGCCTTCCTATCCTCCAGCAGATCAACACTCCCACCCAACTTGGTGTCATCTGCAAACTTAGTGAGAGTGCACTCTATCCCCCCGTCCAGGTCATTGGTAAAGATATTAAACAGAACTGGCCCCAGCACTGAGCCCTGGGGAACACCACTTGTGACCGGCTGCCAACTGGATTTGACTCCATTCACCGCAACTCTTTGGGCCATCCAGCCAGTTCTTTACCCAGCAACGAGTATGCACTTCCAAGCCATGAGCCGCCAGCTTCTCCAAGAGAATGCTGTGGGAAACAGTGTCAAAGGCTTTACCGAAGTCTAAGTACACAACATGTACAGCTTTTCCCTAAGAGGTCACCTTGTCATAGAAGATCAGTTTGGTCAAGCAGGACCTGCTTTTCATAAACCCATGCTGACTGGGCCTGATGGCTTGGTTGTCTCGTATGTGCTGTGTGATGGCACTCGGGATGATACGTTCCATGACCTCCCCCAGCATCAAGGTCAGACTGACAGGTCTGTAATTCCACAGGTCCTGCTTGTAGCCCTTCTTGTAGATGGGCGTCACATTTGCCAACTTCCAGTCAACTGGGACCTCCCCAATTAGCCAGGACTGATGATAAATAATTGAAAGTGCCTTGGTGATCACCTCTGCCAGCTCCCTCAGTACCCTTGGGTGGATCTCATTTGGCCCCATAGACTTGTGGGCATCTAAGTGATGTAGCAGGTCACTAACCATTTCTTCTTGGATTACTTGGGCTTCATTTTGCTCCTCATCCCTGTCTGCTGGCTCTGGGGGCTGGGTGCCTGGAGCACAACTGGTTTGTTAGAAGACTGAGGCAAAGAAGGCATTTAGTACTTCAGCTTTTCCCTCATCCTCTGTCACTATGTTTCCCTCCACATCTACCATACACAAATTCAAAGCTTTGCTTCACAGTCTGAGCCTGAATGCAGTTATCGCTGGAGAGATGCACATGTCAACTAGATACAGGTTGCACTGAATGTGTCTAACAGTTTTCCATAATGAAAGAATATCCATTTGATCTCAGGTGTCATGTGTAACAACAAAAGTGATCTTGACATTATAGTGGTGTCTTGCATATGAGGGCTAATGTAGTAAACAAGTTCAGTTTTAATAATATCTTTATATCTCTTGAAAAACAACATTATTTTTTAGCCTTATGTGACCAGTAACCCCAGACTGATCTCATTCTGTGTAACTACCTTATTTTCCAGACACAAACATAAACTTATTTTTTTTGAAAAGGGGACATTTGTCCTATTTTATTATCATGTATTTTCTCCTCCACAAGTGGAATGCGACTATCTGATTCCTAGATGATCAGCTGAGGGAAAGCTGAGAAAGGAACGTTTCCATGGCATATGTAATACTCCACCAACCACTACTGTGGGTCCTGGATATGAGATAGAGAAGAGGTCCAAATTATCTGAACTAGACACTCCTACCTAACCAGGGACATCTTCAAGGAAAGAGCAGAAATTACCACAGATGAGATAGTCTTTAATTCTCCATTTCACTGTGCCAACACTTACAAGAGCATAAGGGACCAGTAAACCACCCCATGGGATAACTGTGCTATCTAAAAGCAAAAAGGTTCAGCACTGAAAAGGCAGAGACTTTACGTAAATGTCTCTTACTCTCAGACCAAGCCTAGGGTCACAGATTTGGAGAATTTACATGTTTTTCCTTTTCCAAGGACATATATAACCACAGATCTTGATGAAAAAATTAGGGAAAAAAAAGTTCATTAAGTTTAAACTTCAAAGTGTACATTGTTTGATATTCCATATCGTGAATAAGCCAGTTCTTTCAAGCAGCAGAGCCTGTCATTTTGAGCAACAGTGAAGTCTACCTATGTTCTTATAAAGTATTCCATTGCAAAATCTGGATGTTTCAGTACAAAGTACAGCCATATTTGTTGAATGCCTTCAGTTTTAATGTTCTGTTTACTCAGCAAATTCACCTTTCTATTAAGGGATAATTCATTGAAAAGGAGTTAATCTATTACAGCTACAAAAGTACCACAAGTTCATGAATGTGGGCTCTATATTTTACCTCACAGCTATGTTTACTTTAGATATGGGCAGAGAAGTCCTCATAGCTATTGAAGATATAAACTAATATCCAGAGAAAGCAGTAGGTTGGGCAATCACCTTCTATCTCATGGTCTTACATTCAGGACAATATGTGTAAAAGACTTGTATAAAACATATTAGTTCCTCTTTCACATCCAATATATTGATGAGTGCAGGGTGAAATTTATGTATCAATGCAATTTAAATACTTGGTATCCATGAATACCTATCTTTGGAAATTATCCAAGGCAGTTAACAATGAAGAAACCAGGCAGTTCCCACTAAAAAAAATATAAAAATATAAGGAAACAGAGCTCAGTGGTAGTCCCTTGAGTTGGAAAGAGAGCATAAGAGTTCTTTGAGCACATTTGACATTGACCCCATACTCTGGATCCTCTTTAGCTGGAAGAACTTCCATAAACCTCAGCCTTGGTAACCCTCTTCATTAGGACGCAAACTTTATAGTAGAGTTTTAAAATGCTTGGCTTTGATAGCAGCCATAACAGAACCTCGTATGTCATGTTCATCTACACTAAAGTCAAGAAGACACAATATTTTCCTCTGTATATCCATTTTTAATGTCTGAAAATCCATTTTATAAATCATTTTAATTCTCTCAAGTCAAATCTCATCCAAACAGCAAGAAAACATCTAGAAAGTGGAAATGATTAATTTACAGCTACACTTGTTTGCAGCACTATGAATTTCCTTCCTCTAGTAACATACAAGAGGAATTGCACGTGCTATTATTATACATGCTTTAATGTAATGACTATTGTTTTTAAAGCAATGGAAATCAGCTTTTTTTGGTTATGTTTCATTTTGTTTTGTTTTCCTCTTCTTTTTTTGTTTGTGGTTTTGTTGGTTTGGTTTTTTTGTGGTTTTTTTTTGTGTGTGTGGGGGTGTTTGTTTTATTTCTTTTTTTTTAACTGGTATTACTGCAATACTGAACAAGGATTGTAAATTTAGTTCTGTAAGACTTAAATTCATTATGGTCTAGCGTAAACCATTAACCACACCGGGACTTACTCTGTGGGCCTTTTTTCCCTCACTGCTCTGATCCATTCCCTGCTGTGGGGCTGCATTTTGGCTCCATCCTGCATCCCGTTCCTGCATCCCACTCCTGCAGGATCCTTCACTATATCACAGCACCCCACAAAACCGAGAAGTCTAATGGGTCACCTATGGCAGGGGATTAAGTGTTCTCTAGGCAAGGGCCACTTGTAAGGAAGGAACAACCCCGAATACAGAGTGCTCAGGCTTTATGAAATTATTAGTATATATTACCCCAGCTACTGAAGTAACTAGCAAGTTTAAAACACTGATGTAATAAAATATGTTGCTAACAGTATTACAGCAATATTTTACAAAAATCTGGACACTAAGAGGAAAATATGGATAAACAAACAGATTAAGCAATTTCAAAAGAAAGAAAAAAATTGTTTCAAGCCAGTATTTACTTATAAGTATGTTCTTATTACTCTTTTGCCAAAGCAGTAATAACTTATTGTCAGTGCTTTACATTACTTTTTCATTCTACTCTGTAAACCAGGTTTCTTGCTTAAAATGGAAAAGTTGTGAAGTAATCCTAATGTAAAAACTGACCTAAGTTAATCTTTACTCCTCACAAAGAATGTTCTACATTTATGTTATGATAATGCTGAAGCTTGTACTGTGATATTAACATTACAGTATTTCAGAATTAGCAATGCTTATATTCTTGTTAAAATAAGAAAGACCTCCTCCTTTTCTTTTATAGGATATTGAAATTCCACTTAAACAAATGTAAACATAAAATAAAATGTAAAAATCATTATTCCAACTCTTCTGTAAAATAAAATAAAGTGTATAAAATCAATTGCAAAATTCTAATTCTTGCACCCTCTTAAATATACTTGACATACGTAAGCACAAACATGGAAGAACATATTTCCAAAGGGAAGAGAATACATGCTCATATATTATCTGGGGGAAAAAAAAAATTCCTGTGTGATGAAAAGACCCTTTTTTTTTTTTTTCCTCCTCAGGGTGACCTCTACCTTCAGAATATGATGGTTTTATTATGATTAATAAATTTCATTTCCACAGAGGAAAGGAACAGTGTCAGCTTAAACTTAAAGCACATGGGTTTCTTTTTAAATGCTAATTTTAAAACACGCCCTTGCATGACACCAAATTTAGAAGCTCAGAAGGTTAGCAGAATAGATTTTGATTTCCATGCTGAAAATAGTAATAAGGATTTAAACTATATTGTGACACTAAAAATCAGCACACTAGTTCAGTCATATAGTCATTGGTTCATTTATTCACTATTATGCCAGCATGTTTATTTCTCATTGAAACCAGTGGCATTTAAATGCTTTGGATAATTTGCACTGGAAATAATCATTCTAGGTAAACAATTTACTAAAATTTAGGACAGGCAAATGGTGAAGTATTTTGAATAAATTAATAGTCAATGCGATTATCTGTGTATTTTACAGAATGTTAGATCAATGTATCAAAACCAATATGTACACTCACAAATTCTTGTCTAAGAAAACATCTGATGAACAATTTTGGTGCACCACTAATTAGAACAAGTTCCACTATTTTCCAGTATATCTAGAACAAGCATTCAGAACATAACAGGAAAAAAAAAATGTTTGCTAGCATTCTGTTACCATACTGGCACTGGTTCTGAAGTAGCTGGACTAACACCTTACTGGGTAATCATGGAGAAAAAAATCAGTGTAGCCAGGCTAACATCTGTAAATGTAGCTATAAACTATCCACCAAAAGTTCAGTGTATTTTAAGTTCTTCTTTACTCATTCTATATCTCATTTTATTCAATCATTTTCAGTACAGGGTTTTAAATTGCTAAAATACTACAAAAAGGGACAATTTGTTATCCACTGCACAAATAATAAAGGGAGAATTAAAAATGGTAATTGGTTGTGAGATTTATTTTAGTAGGGCCTTTGAAATTGAATCTCTCTCTTTAAATCATCAGTAGTAGGTATTGCTGAAGTCTCTAAAAGTAGAGAAAGCATGTGCCTCTCTTTGTAATTACCATTTGAGGTTTTTATATTCTTTGGTACTATGTCTGTATTTCCATACACATCCAGGACAGACAGTGGAAGCTCCTTAATAACATAAATACTATAGGGTTTAATAACAACATTAATAAGGAAAAATTCACAGTATGAAGTATGAGCCAAGTTAACACATTTTCCTCAAGTGATTTGAGAACTTCAGGAAAATTTTAAACATGAT
The DNA here is from genome assembly GCA_013399365.1 of Pampusana beccarii. Classification (NCBI taxonomy): domain Eukaryota; kingdom Metazoa; phylum Chordata; class Aves; order Columbiformes; family Columbidae; genus Pampusana; species Pampusana beccarii. The sequence goes on along the minus strand of VWYH01002553.1, from coordinate 489,306 downwards.
TTTATTGTTTATGAATTTGATGCACATATCTTTCTGATCACTATCATTTCCCCCCATTTTTAAAGTCAACATATTGCCAGAAGGATTATAGAAAATGATGAATCTGTTTAAAGAAATACCAAGAAGTGAAGATAAAAACCTGGTATTACCTCAGCTAAATTTAACACTGATATAATCCCTCATTACTTGCTGTATTACAAAGCATATGTATCGCTCGTATTTCTAACTTTTCCACAAAATTATCCTTTCTTTACTAGCTTTGATTAAAACTGAATAACTAAGTGATAAAACTGCTGCTTCTTCAGACCTGTATTCATTGAATCTTCAACTAGAATAATCTCAATTTACTGAAATTCTTGTACTGATAATTATTACTAAATTTCACAAAGACGCAACTGAACAAGCGAGACATGGCCAAGCAGGAGAAGGCGGAGGGTTGTGCCACGTGCTTTGATTCCTGCCCCGCTTGTTCCCCAGCCACGGGGTGCCGGTGCAGGATGTGCCGCTTGCTGGTGGCAGGTGGCATGGAAAGGACAAGCCACATCTCTCCCTGTCACATCTTAATGCAGAATTGCAATGAAGTTTTAGACAAGGATGTGAAGATTTTAGTAAAGAATTGGAATACAAGAAAAACAAGGGTTACCTGGCCTTATCCAGATAAATAATTTCAGTAACAACCATCCTAGTCTTTCTCTTGGTCACATAACTACGATGACACCAAGACAAATGACAGCAGAGCAGCAGAGGTTCGTACGTGCACCGGTTACACATCACATTGCTGAGCAGTATTTTAACCTCAATGGGCCAACACTGTGCAGCAACGCTAGTCCTTTAACTTAAAATTCTTTACTACAGTAGGATGGGATTTCCTTTTAGTATAGAATTAACATTCCTAGGTTTTCACAGAGATGAAGAAACTCAACCACAGTCTGCAACAGGGACAGGGCAATAATAAAAGATTTCCATGAAGGGATCTTCATAAACATGTCATTGATGAAGTACTAAAAGCAATCTTCACTTTTTCCTGCAGGTTGGAGCAAGGAGGAACTTGAAAAGCCTATTCAGAATTTTCTAAATGCAGAGAATATCTTCAACTTCTTGACTGTTTACATATTTATGTCACATTTGAATTTGGCCAGCAAATATTTCTTGCTAATTGATGGATATGTTCTGCAGAAATTTTGGTCATTGATGCTCAGACCCTTTTTTAATTTTTATTCCCATATGTCAACCTGTAGCTACAGTCATCCAAAGCTGAGCTGCCAACTTGTTAAACTTTTAAATAAATATGATTGATATTGGTTAATTTGCAGAAATGTCCAAGTACAACGAGCAGCACCACAGGTGATGTCCCTTCTGACCTGATGCTGGATAACTGCCATGGAACGATCCAAGGACAGATCCCAGCTTAAAAGCTTTCTCCCAAGTTTCCATCTTGCTGTCTGGATTGACACAAGTGTGGGGATTTCATGTGATGCCCAGCTAAACATCTAATGTAATTCTATGCTACCAACACCACCCTTCTGTATAATCTCTATCCTAGAAAGTTAGAATTTATATAAATCTCAGTAAAAAAGCCACTGGGGAAACTGAGGCTTGCCATCAGGTGACACCTAAAACCAGCTGTATTACAATAAAAACCCAGCATTTACTTGATCTGTATAGCATTTTCCTGTTACTACTGCAGTTGTATTTTGGGGCAATAAACCTTGAATAAATTCTTATCCAGTTCAATAATAAATATACTAGGAACTTTGCTTATTAAACTTTAAAATAGTCTTTTGTGCTTTTGTGTAAAGTTCTGTAGTATGCAATCATATTATTTTAAAATATTTAAATGTATTATGATGATCTTAGGATATTGAAGTTGAATCCTTGTTTATTTAATGTACTTGTATATAATCATACACACATGCACACACACAAACCACCTTTCGTGTGTATGATTTTCAGTATATCAGAGAAAAAAAATCTGCTTGCTCCATTAAAAAAACAGCACAGAAGATGCACACATACGCACTTGTTGAGGGCAAACACAGATTATTCACTATTTCTGTTATCAAAGGAGCTTCACATTGCAAATCCCCCATTTACAAATCACAGAACCTCAGCTTTACTTAATCTTGTCATGTTGTCACATTTGACTAGCCATGCGAACTGACCTAGAACTGTAAGCACCAGGAAGGCAAGCTGTCAAAGAGATAATGACAAAGATGCCAAAAAGGCGCTGCCAGTGTTTGCACTGGGTGAGAAAAAGGAATTGATCAAACTTCGTGGAAGAAGAACAGAGGGTAATCATTAACTCTTTACTGATTTTTATCAACTGATCCAATAGCTGAACATCTTTACCACACAACTACCAAGAGCAGTAGAAGCTGTAACAAATGGAATTCCATAAGCAACTATTTACAGCAGCAGTAAATGCAGGTTTAAACTGCCAACATAAAAGACACTTGAATTTATAGAAGTAGTTTAATAATGTGCATTAGTACAACATTTCCTAGTCTTTCCAGAGCAAAAACTTCAGTACCTGCTATTTTTCACAGTGAAAAGCAGTACAGCCTTAAATAAATACTAGCACAAACACCTTACAGATGCTCCTTCATCTTAATTTTTTATTGTATCTGATTAGTGGAAGAGCATAACATAATAATAAAAGCGCCTCATAGAAAATGGTTATTTTCCCACTCAAATCAATTCAGGAAATGAAGTCAAACCCATAGGCAGAAATACTAGAGGGCAAGAACCTCTCACATCTGAACATATGTCTTCACACAGTGATTCAAAAAGGCTGAAGCTGCATTTTTCCAAAGCAGTTTAGACTATAAGTACTTCTTGGAAATTCCTTTGAAATGATACTTTGAAAGAGTACAATCTGATCAATATTTCCCACCAGATGTGAATAAGTCAATGAGATGTATGCAAGCATGAATGGCAAAATTTGGACCATCTACAGTTATTTATGTGCCGTCGCAGAGGTATGCCACAACAGGCAGCTTAACCATTCTAAGCACTTTGTCCAATATTAATTTGCTTTTAAATAAGTATCTCCATATTTTCTATTGTTTCATGAATTAACTTTGTAATAACTTTAGTATTGACAGGTTAATGACAGTGTACAGGAAAATTGCAACGACTTGAGCAATTGCATTGGCTAAAAACTGGCAATATTCTGTTTGAACTATTTCAATAGCACAAACTGCAATGTTTGCTGCTTTAAGCTGCCTGGTTTTATGAGACATTTTTTCCTAGAGTTATAAAATTAAACCTTTCAGAGTGTTTAATCTGTTTGGGAGACTGTATCTTTCTCTAAATGGAGGTCAATAACTTAATCTAGGACTGTCAACTTCTAAAGCTTTATAATGAATTTCTTTTGCACACAAACACACACACAATCCTGCCTCCTGGGGATGATTCTGCTCAAATATGTAAATAAATACAGTCACAATTGGACAGATGTTATATCCACTTCCACCATACTTCATTCCAAATTCAGGTTTATATATACACTTGCCTCTCCCTCTGTTATTTCAAAATCATAAACTGCATATACACTTGGGAGAAAAATAATACCAGGCATGCGGCCGCACTGGATTTTATTATTTGTAGATGGAAGTCAGATAACAGTTAAAAAGTGAAGGAAGTAAGAAAGAGTGATATAAATACAGAATAATGATCCTGCCCCAATTTTACACAAAAATCATAAAATGCAATAGGCAGATACATCCTAGAATGCACTTGGAAAAATACTACAAAATATTTTTTTTCTTTACAAACTATGAATTTTGATCTTACAAAACCTAAAAGAAAAAAAAAATAGGCACTGGTTCGAAAAATTCATAAAAATGCTAAAGGTTCAAAATGAACAGTGTTCTGTAACCAGCATGAAAATAAACCATGGGTTTATTATAACCATGGGAAGCACAAGTGAAAATAAACCCTGGGTTTATTTTGGGTCTCATTCTGATTTATTAGGAGCCTGATAGGGCAAGATGCCCATTGCCCCCATCAGCCAGGAACCTCAAGATTAATCCTCCCCTCTGTACCCATGTCAGACAGTTGGTAGAGCAAGGTCTTCAGAGATCCTTGTTAAAATCCCATCATCAAACTGACAGAAGGTTTCAGAGAGTTTCCCTCCCTCTGTTCTAGTTCAGGTCTGTTTGCAGACTCTTTAATCACGCCTGCCAGAGAAGATCTATCCCAGAAGCACAGAACTTCTCTTCTGAAGAGTAATTATTTTTAGCCTCAGAATGCACTGGATGCAATCAAGAGTGAAATATTTTTAAATTTCCCAAGGAAGGTTTCCTCTGTCAGATACCTAAATAGGTTTTCTTTATATAACGTGCACACGAGAACAGATACACATACATAACAGAAATGTGTATGGACACACTATCCGTTCATTAACACGTTTGGTTATTCCTAAATCACAAAAGATGTCACGTGGCTGAGGGCTAAGTATTCTCTGGCAGGAGTGATAAAGTATTAGGAAGGGAAGAGTGAATACTACCAGCAGAATCGCCCACGAGCTCCCATTTCCATTTGATTATAAAGTTCCAATAAAAAAGTTTACTTTTTAAATTATTATTTGAAATCTACAAACACACACATTCTTTACATGGAGACAATACAAACAGACATATACTCACATTTCAAACATTGAGCATGTATTCAGTATCTTCACTTTCTATCAATTTTACAAACAGTTGAATTGCAGTAATTTATTTTAGGAGCACTAAAAAAAAAGCACTATAAAATTGTAGGTGTTTTGCATGCACCTGAAAAACCACAGGAAGGTTAGAGTTGGTTCTAAAAGTTTATGTATCTCTATATATGCTTCACGTATTAAACCACAAAACATTAGATTATAAATGAGTCGAAAGTCAACTTACAGATTTGAAAGACCAAATGCAACTTTGGCAGCATGTACCACAGGAATATGGGCCGGAGAATTATTTTTTTATAAAGCCAAAAGTCATTTAAAGTGTATGACTAAAACTTAGGTATTCAAGAAACAAGATACAGGCTTGCATTAGCTTTCTCCTTCAGATCATATTACCAAAAAAGCACCTACAGTCACTTATGATGGATATGTTTATGATGTGGTCAAAAGCATACCTAACAAACATACCTCATTGTTGAATCAACTCAACAGACGTAATCAATTGGTAAACTGAAAAGTTTCAATAAATATACACAGAGATCCCTTTTCATCTGTGTAAAGTTCACTGAATTTACTGATAAACAAGAGCACTGTATTTTTGACCAGAATTCCAAAGTAGTAATATACAGAATATACATAATATAGTCTTGGACACATAAATTGTGCCTGAACTGAGAGGAAAAAAAAAAGTTTTTATAATAAAAATAATTATTGCTTAGAAGGCTTCATTCTGCAAAACAGGAAATAATTTGCTGGACAATAAAAATATTAAAGACTGCATGTCCATCTCAAGTTTTAAAATTGCTAAAATATTTTCTTTTATTCTTATTTAGCAAGGCCTAGACTTATAAATTAGTAGCCTCCCTGCTACAGCTCACACTAATCTGAAGCTGAGCAGGAAGCGCAAGTGAAATAACGAAAACTAAAATCCAAGTGTACCGAGATCAGGAAAGTGTCAAATGTTGACTTCTCCAAATGTATTCTCTTAATGATTTAGGACTTTGAAAAATCTGTTAAATCAGGTTTTGTTACAGAAGAACTTTTCAGATTACCATGAAAAACACTATAGTTAGCATACAGATTATTACAATTTTAGCATATTTTGGCTTTAGCCATGATCTTCTTTTTCATAAATAAATGTTCTTTATTTGTTTCTATGTAGGTCACTATGGCATAAACAGAAAGCTCGTCACCTTTCATTTATTTCTGCTAATGTAAAATTATAAATAAACACTTCTCAATACCAACATTTTGTGTCACGTGATATATCCTTTCATCCTTCAAGACAAGCAGCATCTATGAACTCAGCAGATTTTTGCATAACGTTACTGGCAGAATATGTCCCAGCACTGTTACTATTTCTTTGGGCTTCTGCTTTCTTATGCAGCAACATAATACCATCCTTACCTGAATTAAGACTAAGACTGTTCAAACTCTTGCTTAAACGAGAGAAAATCCCTTGATATGTTCAATATAATTATAAATTACCATTAACTTTCACAAACATTGTTCATTCTTCTGTACCCACGGCTTGCAACACGATAGTACAGCAGCAAAGCAGCTAAGACTTTTTACTTACTAGAGAGCGATCCTCTGAAGACACAGACCCTCTCTCCCACTATCTTATCCATAGGATAGACTTTGTGAGTGCTTTAGGGTCTGCAGTACCCTTGTGGGCAACATTTGCCCCCAGAGTTGAAAAGAAAATTATAAAATCTATAGCACTTACAATGTCCTACACACATCTAAGCCTTTATTCTTTTCATTAGTTCAGGTTGTTTTGGCTTTTTGAAAGTCACAATCTTTATTATACTGCACAGTAAGTATTTATTAGAAGGTTTAACATATCCTTACTTTCTAGGCCATATGATATTTAAACTGGAAATAAAACACCAAAGTCAGCAAAATAACCTAATGTCTTTTATATGACAGAACCTATAGGCTGAAGCTATAAATTAATCCAACTGTTTCAAAGATTTATACTATGGACTTTCCTATGCTTTCTCTTACGATTAAATGCAGCATGTGAAAAAGGATATTGAGACCTGGATGGATGCATCAAGAAGTATCAATGATTGTTACCTGCAGAGGTGTTACAAGAAATTTCATCTGCTGCAACGAAGACGAATTGATTTCTGCAAGAGAAGATAAAATTCACAATACTGCTTGCTGACTGGGAAATGTGCTAGCTGCCAATTGACTTGATGTTTACAGATGGGGTAGGGTAAGGGTGCTTAATTTTAATGAATGTAGCAAGAAAAAGTGTTGACGTATTTCAGTACTATAGAGTTTATAAGGATCATGAGGTACACATGCTGGGATCTTTTAAATGAAATAATGGTGACATTTGGATATGGACTATGTACAAACTCTTGCATTGGAAGCTTCATGTTTAGTATTACAGATATGCCAATATATTTATGAAGTTTAATAAAAATAAAGCAATATTTATATTGATATAGCTATTAAAGGGCACTACTGCAAAATATGTAAAAAGCGTTTTTAAAAAAATAACTGCAATTGACTTTGTGCATCTGAAAGGAGGATATTGAAAGTAAAATATTTTGGTTTTTATATGTCTAATATGATTGCAATCAGAAAATGAATTTTCTACGATTAAAAAAAATGACATAGTATATTCTCATATACTGTCATCAAAATACATACAAAAGTCTTCTGCAGAATCTTAGAGGAGAATAAACTACAGATACGAGTAATTTAATATAAACCTTCTCTTGCAAAATTCTTTTTTAAAACAGGTAACATAAAAAGAGAAATGCTAAAAACACTAACATTCCAAAATGCAGAAAACTTCACTATGGCACAAATCCTGATTTGTGCTTTCTAAAGTCAAAGCAAACAGGATTCGTGTTTGTGGAAACCATGTTTAAGGTTTAACATCAAATGATTCCCTCATAAGCATATACACAGCTTCCTTTAAATTATTTTTCTGTCGTGCAGGATTAATAGAGAACCTGGGCGAAGTTTTAAAACATGGGTGCTGTTTTACTCCAAACTGCATGTAGCTCCTCCAGCCTGCACTGCTGGGCATGGTGGAAAAACGGAGTGTTTCTGTTTTGCGCAGCTTTAATGCAAGAGTCTAGCAAATAGGAGCTAGAAGGAACTAGTGCTAGATTGTTCTGAGGACTACCTGGAAAACTTAGTTCTGCAAGATGATGAAAGCTTCATCAAGCATTAAGTACTCTGAAGATCCTATTGAAAACTATTCTGTTCAGGAGCAAACATCTCCTAGGGGTAACAGAACCTTGAGGATTTTAAGCCCTAAGAGAAAAACATCTACTTCCATTACTGCAACTGAAATGTATTTGAGAGATTTGAAATTCTCATTTAGAAAACTGTGAACCTTGTTACTTAGAAGTTCACACTTCAGAAAAACAAAACAAGGAACCTGTGATCCATACTATAGGAACAGGATGGATTAAAATCAAAAGTAGTATCTGATCATTGCCTCTGCCCTATCTCAGAGATACCAACACCTGCCTTTTAGTACCAATGTACTCAGCGATTAAACTGTATATTCTTTCAGTTTCGATTGGATGTACAGATTGGTAGCTTTGCTCTTTATTTTTGTCATCTGCAACAACTTCACAAGCTAATGAGATCTAGCTAGCATGTAATGCTAAAGAGACGAATTTAAAAAAAAAGAAAAAAAGAAGGGGGATAAATTTATCATTATAAATACAGAGATACTCTGTATTTCATAGCTAGTACAACTTGTCACTGTAGTTACTGCTATAATCTCTTCTATTATCAACCCTTGTGATAATTATATAGAAAGAAACAGGTAGGTGTTTGCCTAAAAGGATCTCTCCCAGTAGCAATGTGGACTTACCAGCTACTGTTTTACAGAAAATCCTTTTGACTCATTTCTATGAAGTTATTAAACTGCCCTCTCATCTAAATGAAAAGATCACTTTTCCTTCAAAATTGCCTCTAAAGTGGCTAGCAGAGAAACTCCTTTATCTCTCTACAGAACATTTGTTGTTATGGAACACTGAGCCACAGAAACTGTATCTTCAGATGCCAAAGTATAGAATTATCTGTAAGAATAATGTGCTGATTTAGTTACTTACAGAAAGACCCCAGAACACTAGCTGCTATTTCTCTTTTGGAACCACAGATATAATTGAAACTGTTCTGAAATCTTACTTTTTATTACCAACTCTTTACTAATAACTGGTAGAATACTAATTTTTTAAAATTTGAACTGATACCTATTTAAAAAAAACATTTACCATAAACATTCCTTGTTATGCTGCTTCAATTTACATAGAACTATATTATTTTTCCTGCATTTTGCTTTTGTAAAACTCATTTCACAACTCCATTAATCAATTTTAGAAGTCAGGAGAAAGTTTCAAATTGGTCAGCATAGCAACTGTGAGAATTAAAAGTAAGACTAGATGCTGGAGTTCAATAAGCCAGTTCCATAACTAATTAGGTGTTACCAGTAACAATTACAAGAAATTGTTTCGTAGTTTGATGACTTCAATGTTTTTATAGTGACAGTTTTTTATTGAGTTAAATTCTATGCTATTGTTTACATAGACCTAGAGGGAGAACTAATCATCAGAGGGATCACTAATACACATACATCACACCCGATGTCCAAAGCAGGTATTGTTCCTTAGTGTGGACAACACCATCGTTTGCAAAAGGAGTACTTCTCAGTTAAGCTGACACTGCTGGGCATCGTATTCTATCTGTCTTAAAGTGCAGACATGGAAAACCTAACTCAGTCCTTTGCAAATGTACAGTTTTTCTCTTAAAAGATCAATTTTATGCACTAACTGCACTGAACATACAAGGCTTAAACAACTCACAAGTATGAATGGTGAAAATTCATAATGCATTTTAGGTTGGTTTAATGTTCCTCATCACTTCTATACCTTTTATTGATTCAAAAAGGTACAAGAAATGCAAGTGGACCTAACTTTATTATACCATAAGCCCTGCTCAATTATTAAGATACAGAATTGCTTCCATCAACGTAATCTGTGTATTAACAGTGATAGTATAGAACAAAATTTTTACTGCTCCTTGTTTTCTACTTCAGATGTAAAAGAACACACATTTAATATCTGGAGAACTATTTTTTTCTTTAAACAAAACTTTAGAAGTTGTCACTGGTTGTAAGGGAGATAAACAGATAAACAAATTGGAAGTGTAATGTGACAAGTACATTGATCTGAATGTACAGCTGGATATATTCAACTTGCCAGATATTCACACCCTGGGCTTAGTGCAACCCTTTTGAGAGCTGGTGTGGCACTCACTGGCAGTCCGGGCTCTCTGATAGGAACTCAGATAGTGCGGGTCACGAAAATGTACTTCTGAGACTCAAAATAGCTGTGTTCCACTGGAGCAGCTATTTCCCAAGAGCAAACATTTCTGCATACTATTACTTCTCTCAATCCTATATATCAATTTCTTATTTCTTCTAGTAAATTGAAATAGAGCACAGATCTTTTTTACCAGGGTGGTAATAAGAAATATTTTCGATGTTGAAAAAAAATATTTTAACATTCCATGTGTTTCCTGAAGTCAAACAGAAACAGAGGGAGAGGACAGCAAAAGTAATAGTAAGTTATTTGATGCTCTTTCAAAATATTTTCAGGTTCAACTTTATCACCTGACTAAAAGTATACTATTCTAAATCAAAGCAGGCCACTGAATTGAATTACTTAGATAATAAAGTATTGAACGAAACTATTTAAGGAAGTGAAGAACAGGAATTGAAGTGAAGCTTGACTAAGGTTTTTCATGATATACACTATTTAGTGAAAAATATTACTAATTACAGATAACTTCGGTAAATGTTACGCACTCATAGAAATTAGGCCTTCTGGACTGTGCTTTTTTTTTTTTTTTAATATCATAACCTAATTTCTTCAGCATGTTTATATTACCACAATTAATGAAGCGGTCTAAGATATTTCATAAGTATATTTGGTCAGGGCTTTCCCTTACCAAAACGTTTCATCTACCCATTTTCAAGAAGAGGTGTCTTTTACAGTCTTGCTTCTGACAAGTCACCTTAAGTTTGCTGAGGTAGTAGAGAAAAAGCTTCTATACGTTCATTCTAAAGCATACTGACCTAACAGAAAAGCTGCACACATATCAACACTGACTTTATGCTTAGGTAAGGCTTTATATGTGAAACTTAGTAGAACCATGTCAACAATTTGTAATTACTATGTCATATTTTTAGATTTTATTTCTACAGAAATCTTTCCTGTAGGCATGCTTAAATAGTCTTGATTATCTTTTAATCTACGTATTCTGAGAGTTAGTTTCAAGTTATAGATACCTGATATCCCAGTGAGGTTGGTTAGCTTTTAGTGTATGTGTACTTTACACGCTCCATCAGGAAAAATTAAGTCAGAGTATTAACAGCATTTCTGTTTAATGAACATCTATGACTTTCCTTCAAACTTTTCCAAAATTCCCTTAATGCTTCCATCCTCAGAAACACTAATACAAACGATCTCAGCAACTGGACTGTCAAACAGATACCAGAAGAGAGAGAGGAATCCTGTTCTATAACATCTTTGATACAATAGTGAGCTTTAGGCTCCTTCGTATGTGGAAAGTTGGTAGTTTCTCCTCACTGAGAAAACGAAGTGAAAGTTTTCTTAAAATCTGAAACTCTGATAAATGAGTTTCACATAAATATATACAATTTTTGCCACATTTTCTATATCTAAATAGACTTTATTTTTAAGGTCAGTGGTGACTTAAAGTACAACGTCACTCAGGAAGAGTAGAAGCTTATAACAGGGACTGGATGAGCAATACAGACCTAACTGCTGATCCTGCCTGACTGGTACAGGATTTGCCTACTGTACTTTTAGTTGGAAAATTCAGAACCTGGAAGTGGTAGATAGGAAGTGATTCAGAGAACAGATCTCAGATGCTCTTTTTTTAAGACTTGAGGATCTAACCATCAGGAAACACAATTCCAACCTAATTACTTTGAGTGCTCCCCCTCAAAGTTTCCCTATGGTCACCTCACCCTGCGAAAGGACGTGCTCTCCTTTCTTAGTCTGCACTATTACATATGCCTGAAAAAGCATTAAGCTACTACCACATTTTCCATCCTACAGTCACTGGCCCCACTGTTCTTCAGATGTACAGAAGTACTCAGAGCTGTGTCTGGGAAGTTTACGTATTTCAATCATTGTGGGTATAAGAACCTACAATTGTAGGGCAAATGGGACAAGTTATTAAGTCTTGCCTGTGTCCTATCTTCTCCCTAAAAGGCTGGGTGACAGTTGGACTTTTCAACATTATTTATATTTTGCACAGGACATGATTAAGAACAAAATTTTGAAAAACATATTATTACACCCAGCACTCCAGAAGCTTTTAGTCACTCTTCTTGGGAACACAGAGCTTCCATAAAATAGAAGCCGTAATAGAGCTCAAGTGTGACTTTAAGAAATCAAGACTTCCCTAAAAATAGGCACACTAACTCTAGGAAATCTGAAACGTAAAAGTTATAATCCACTTACATATAGAGATTATGTTCCATACACCAGAATTCTTGGACTTTGCTCACTAACTTCACAAAACTAGACAGAAATAATTTCACTTAACACAGAGGTGCAGCCCCCGTCCCAAAAATACAGCACCTGCTCAAAACAGTGCAGAGCACCAGAACACAGGAAATTAAATGAAGGCAAACACAATACTGAACAGAAGCTACAGTGGGAAGATTTAAACTATATTTAATCAGTTGACCTTTTCTAGTAAGACCACCACGGGATTTACAAATACAGTCAGTATTTAGATTTCATTGATCAGAATCTCAACTGGTAAAATTGAAGCAACTTAACTGAAAGCACTGACTTGACTGGAGCTATTCCAACCTGGATTCTCCAAGGATCTGGTGCTAACTATATAGTATAGCAATGATTTCTCCCAGATGTGTTATACGTGGCACAGCTATACATTTCTCCATGATATTACGAAAGATACTTTATTTTTCCTTCATGCCCATAACTTTTAGGCTTCGCTGCTCTTGTTAGGACTCCGATGTTGAGGGCTTTTTCACTATGAATTATAACGTAGTTGATGGCTGGCTGCTTGAATAGTTTCTGTAACAGTCAACTATGGACAAAGTTTCAGAGCTTCACTCTAAAATCATTTTATGAAGTCTTTCTAACTCCCTCCTTCTGATGGCCTAACTTTAATAAGAAGGCTATCAAAGAATTAAAACTTTTTAATATTAGTATAATATCTATAATAAGAAGGATGATTTTGCTATTGTCATGCATTCTATTCCCATTATTGTAAGATCAAAGTACATTATAATTCTCAAAGCATTTGAATCACAAGACAAAGACAACTAAACAGCTTTACAGCCATACCTATAAGAAATATTAAATGAAGTAAGAATAAAACTATGAGTGGAAAGTAATTTGTGCGGTATCAAGTTTCAATAATTCTAACTCGTCCATCTGCCTGGACTCGGCTGCCACTGCAGAAGGTTTGGTGTCACCTCTGCCTGCATGGGGCTCCCACATGCCCCAGAACATCGCAAATGCCACTAGATTCCTGTTCCCAGGCGGTTTAACCAAGCCCTTAATTTGACTGCCAGGTTAGCCACGTCTGCATTGCTTTCTATTTGTCTCTCCTTTGTGCTCAATACAGGACATTTCAGTGTGATTTAGCCAAGGACAAGATGTCTCTAACATAATTCAGGCTGCCAAAGACAGCAGGACACCAAAAAGTTAAGAAATCTCTCTCATTAAATTTTATCCTGCAACCAGTCACACAACTCGTTAAACAGGAATAATTTGGTTTAATACCAAAAAGCACTTCTGCAACTGTGAAAAGTACAGCTCCAAGAAAAGAAGAAGAAAAAAAATCCCTGTCTCTTCTAGACACTAGTGGAAATGTGCATTCCCAACACCAGTGATATGCCTGTATTGTTCCATTTAGTCACGAAAAAAACAACAAAAAAAAAACCCTAACAAACCCAAAATCCTGAAGAGAAAAATGTTCAACAGAAGATGCTCACTCATAATTTGCATTCTTATGTCAGGCTTTCCCAAGGAGATGGACAGGCATCTTTTTTAGCCCTCCTGTTGCACTAAATAACCCACTCAAATGCTATAAGAGAGAGAGTCCTTTTAGCATAGCCTGATACCAGTATTGTAAAGCCTATTAGGGAAATGACAAGGTGTCCATACTGCATAGAGTATAGTTATAATTCTTCCATGGCAACATCTTGTATATGAACTCCCCCCCTCTCTCCTCCATTATCCCTCTAAGACTGTATAAAGGAAATTTCTAGCAAATAGGTGCTGTACTTTGCAATTTAATGTATTTCTTGTGCAACTCAGCATAGCTGTAGTGAAAAATGTGGTTACTTTTAATATCTTGCCAAACATGGATGTCTTAGATCACAACCAGTGAAAAAATCTGTAGCCCTTTCATCTACGTTTTAAATCTACATATTTTATTTCCTGATTTATTTTTTAAATCACAGCTGTACAAATATGCTTAGTTCTAATTCATACTACCTGCTGTATCAGTGAAATTTTTCTGTCTATGAAGGATATCATGATATATTACACACAGTATAAACGTATTTACTATTAATAATACAATATACATCGCATAAATATGCGTATTTATCTGCAAGAGGAACACGTATGATTTACAAGTGGATCTTAACATTTTGAAGTGGAACTTAAAACTAACAGGTGAAATTCTGAACACCGCATGTATCAACAGTAGAATTCAGACCAATCTCAGTGGCATAACGGCTCTAAGATTATTTGCCTTTTACTCTGATTAACACAGTTTATATACTTTAACTAAATCCTTGAAAAAGTAATCCAGTAACTTTACTTCAGAAGTGCTCCTTATGAGCAATGTAACCTTATGTTAGTATGAACCAAGACTGCTAATTTAAGGCTGGTTTTGAAGTTTTATCATTGATATTTCAAAATTTTGTTTATTATGATATTTTGGACATATTTTTCACTGCCTTTAGGGCTAAAAGTAGAGCATTTCAAAGTCAGCCTTTTGTAAAGAATCAGTATTTTATCCAGTAAATTATATAACAAAATATATATTTATTTTGTGGGGGGAATTATTCTTTACGTATTTCATGTGATCTTTAAAACAATATCTCATTAAAACATACTTTATATTTGTTTCTGCTTTCATAACAATTATTACAGTTTACTAGTAACCACCACTTCATCCACAATAAAGTCTCCTAATATACAGAGGTATAATTATAAACTTCTTTAGCAATTATGAATAACAACAATTCTTTCTCTTCAAATTATTTTAAGTTTGAATAAATGTCTTTACAAATTACTTGACAATATCATTATAACTAAAATACCATTGATATGAAAACTTTGTCAGGTTTATTTAAGAATTCATTCAAGAAACACAAAAGGAAGTTTAGAGGCTGCTACACTTTCGGATTAAATGAAGACTTTACTTTTTTTTCTGCGCGTATATGAAATATCCTGTAGCGGTTTTCAATAAAAGTTGTCCTTTAGGATACAAGGGTAAACTTTCTTTTCCTATTCCTGCTGTGATGTATTCTTACAAACTGCTGTTTTCCCACAAGTGTGTTCCTAAAGTATTAGAAACTTGACAAGGTGAAAGGTATGTGGAAAAAACCCCCACCTCTATTTAAATATCTAATAAAATGCTTTAGATTCCTTTGAGATGGGAAACACTACAGCAAAAACATGCAAGAGCGTAAATTGCCTCTTTCTTGATTGATTTCATCTACATAATTATTTTAAATTCGTTCTTCTAATATTTCCTCACCTTGCCTCAAACATGTTACAAATTACATGGCTAATTCATACAGACTATATCCACTCCATTCCATATTTTATTAATAACATTTCATTCCTTCATCTTCTCCCTATCCCTTTCACAATGCTCCTAATTCCTTCTTGCTTTTAAAGCACTCACAGTGGAAGCACTCAGGGTGACAAGATTTATCACATGTTCTAATCTGCCTCTTTGCGGTCTATCAAGTCAATGATCTGAAAACTAAAAAGTGTATAATTAGACACTGACATGTCCAAAGGAACTGCTGTGGTCTATCATGTCACAGGCACTGACCCAATAGACTGTAACAGTTTTGGTCTGTTGGATTAGGAATCAATGTTTTAGTAACTCCCTAACTCCGTATTTATCCAGTCTGCTGAATCTAACACACTTTAAAATTTAGTCACTCTTTCCCTCAATATCCTCTAAGAGCAAAAAAGCCCATATGAACTATTAAAGAGGTAGTCACGAAAAAAACAACGCTAAAAATGCTAAAATGCTAATTTAAAAATGCTTTTTTTCCTTTTTTTTAGAGGAGAAGCATGCATGAAAATGCATCAAGGAATATATTTATCATCACAGTTATTACTATGAACTTTTACTTTAAAGAATCTCCCAAGTTACAATTCACGCTCTACAACCTCATACAGGCTAGATCTGAGAAAAAAAAGAAAAAAGCAAGCAAGGCTATTGAAGCTGATATGTAAATGTCAGAATAGGTGCACTGATTTTTTTTTTTTTTTTAGATAAGTATTTAACTGCCCCCACTATATTCAAGAAGAAACTGGCAGCAAAAGTACTCAGCATCTTTAAACCCGGAGCACTTTCTGAAGCCAGGTATGGAAACCCAGGCTCTAGTGTTCCTCTGCCTTCTCTCCCAACTTTTTCTTAATGATTTCCAGCATGGATGTCAAATCAGATTTTACAGTAATAGCCAAGACTTTCCTTGTGTATGGGGAGTCTTAAAATATCCCTTGATGTTACACTGAAGAAGAATGGAATTTACAGGAAAGAGAAGTAGAAGCAGGGTATGAAGAATACAAGCTCTGACATGACAAAAGTTTCATAATTGGTGTTCTCCATCATTCTGGGCCAGGAACCCTAAGCTTTTCCACTACTATATTACCTCAGATTTGAACTAGTGGAGTAGTTTTAATAGAAATGTGGATATTACATGAATACTGATATTACACAGAGGTGAATCAAGCCCTAGCAGTATCAGAAAACATGTTAATTTTACCAAATACTAGAGGAATGTATTAAAACATCAAAGTATATAAAGTAGCTTTCTAGACTTTGTAGATTATATTTTTATGAAATGTTATTCTTTGCCATGTTTTCCTACATTTAAACGACTCCCTGTGTCTCCCCAAAAAGCGGTGTATCTACAGTATTTTAGAATGAACCATGTTTCGATCACTAGAAAGTACGCTATGCCATACATTTTTTATTTCAGGAAATTCCTTTCAAATTGATTTACATGAAACTCTCTGTTCATCATCCACTTTTACTTTCTAATTCTTTCACTAAAAGGTACTGTTATGGCTTTAACATTAGTCTTACACTGCAGTCATTCCAAAAACTGTGATCTGAGTAGATGAATATGGATTGTGAAATATTAACATGGTGCCAGTGATCCTCTAGTTTGCCACAGATCAGATACAGACATAAAGACATACAAGCCTAATAAGTAATGTCCAAATCCATTACCTCTCTGTAACAGCAAAGTGAATGATTTGATTTTTATTTACGGTATTAGGGAATAAACAAGCTTTAGCTACCATACAGCATACCCAGAAAAAATCAGACCAATCAAACATCACCACATCAAACCTAAGTGTCTGAAGAAGAAAAGAGTCAAATATATGCTGTCATCGCTGTTACAAAAGCTAAACACAACCTTTGTATCTAGTTAAGATACTAACTGATCCTTTTCATTCTTAAA
Source organism: Pampusana beccarii (assembly GCA_013399365.1). Lineage (NCBI taxonomy): Eukaryota > Metazoa > Chordata > Aves > Columbiformes > Columbidae > Pampusana > Pampusana beccarii. The sequence continues at coordinate 471,862 of VWYH01002553.1, read as the reverse complement.
ATGTGAGTAGCTCAAGATATGGGCTACACGATTCTTGTTTATGTACCATCTTGTCCCACAAACTCCTCAAGTTCTAAAGATTCAACTTGTACAGCAAAATTCAAAAGGTTTGAGGGTTCCAGCTGGTAGCAGAAGAATAAATTTATCACTATATTCTGTTCCTCTTTCTCTTCCCACCTGGTTACTTTAGAAATTAAAACTGTGTATAGAAGCTCTTTTTCCTAAATCTTAAAAAGTACAATCATGACATAAATAAAGTACATTTTAAGAAATTTATCCTTCTATAAAATTATTTAATGGAAAATTAAATTTTGACTGAAGATGCTATTATATTTTATATGCTCTCAAAACATTGATTTTTCAGTATATATCACTAGCAAGATCCTCAATAAGATAAAGTAATTTTAATAAAACTATAGTGGTTTTCATTGCTTATTCATAAAATAGATCAGAAAGTCTACAATATTAAAAAAAAAATCACCTCCATCTACAGAAGCTCACATTTTATTTTTTGTGTATTTTTATTCTTCATCCTGATTTTTCATTCTTTAATGAGCATGTTTACAAATAAATTAAACCCGTACCTATTCTACTTTAGGATAATCTGACCATAAATATAAAGTATTACTCTCAACTACTTGCCCAAAGAGAACTCAAAAATATATTAAATTATATCTCTGTGGACACTAGTATTTTGACAAAAATGAATACTCCACTTAGGCATTTTAAAAAGGTAAACTATTAGAAATTCAGGATTTTACAGGGAGTAAGATTTCACATCTGGAAGATACACAGCTTCCATATGACAAGATCTCCCATGTCACATTTAATATGAAATCCTATGTATGACCACAGAACATGTAACACAAACTGATAGTGGGAAAAAAAATATTTTGTACTAAAAAGTGTTACGTGAAAAATATTTTCAATATGCCTTGCTTTTAAAAAAGATTAGTAAAAAAAAAAAAGAGGAGTTCAGCTTCCAGTGCTGAGGAACCTAATCCAGAAAATAAGGAAGTCAATGGGAATCTTCCCATTGTTTGTAGTGAGATTTAAATTTGACATTGTATTAGAAAAAGGGAATTATGCTCAGAACAAAACACCTCTGTACATGTGTATGTGTGTGCACGCATGTGTGTGCACGCGTGTTTGTGGGTGGTGATGGATGAGGAATGTGTGTGTATATATGAATACACAATCATACATATATAAACACACATAGGTATCATTATTAAGTATAACGGGGTAGCAAGCAGTACAAGTGAAATGACTGCCGTTCAGACAAGGCTACTTTACTATTATTGGGGTTTTGTTCTATTACACTATCCTATGCACTTTCATAAATATTGCTGACAAAGTTAATATGCAAGAAAGGAACATTTTTTGTATCCGATCGAAGATGCAATAATCAAATCATAAAACACAAAACCAATAGCCAACCAATGTGAATAAGTCTGCCCATAGGCTTAGTTCAAGCAAGCCATTCACTGAGCTATGTGATGGATCTGTCAAATCCAATACAGCATTACAGACATACTAGCAACACCAAGTGAACATGCAATGACAAAATGACAATACGCCCCACTGCCATGCTTTGACTTCTACCTCATAAATACAAAACTTGATGACTTTGCTAGTTTCTCTTCAGACTTGGACAGAAATCTAACACTATACTTTTTTCTTTTTTATATATATTTTTTTAATCTTCCATAAAAGCTGAATAAAAGCTGTACAACATTTTATTGACATCTGAAAGGTCTACCTTGGTTGTGAAATTGTTTTCAGGAGTAGATGATTTGTCTTAGCAAATACTTAAGCATTTGCGTTGATTTGTTTCTTGAGATCTCTTTGCCATATGATTCTCCTCTATATTTCTGTTCTTTGCCTATTTCCAATAATATTTCCAGCTGTGACAAACAAGGATACCATTGCATTTCTTCACAATAGAGCTCTCTTACAGTGATCATTATCCATTGACTTAGTGTATTCATGAATCTAAAGATTTCCTCTATCCATCTTCTGACTTAAGAAACACGTCAAATATGGAACATTGCCATTCATCATGTATATGAGCTGTGATTTAGAAAAACAAAACAACAAACCACCACCATTTTTGTTTTTAAAATTAATATAAAGTAGTATTTCCATGATATGTCACTGCTTCAATAGTATATACTCACTGGTCCTCACTACATTTTTCTGGGCATTGTTTACACATAAACAGTAAATATATTGCATGTGTAATTAAATTAAATAGGGGCTCAAATCAACAATCAATCAAGTAAAAGTAGTGTACAAGGAGATACAGAATCTTCAGTTTTGTCAGAGGACAGTAGATGATTATTACATCGAGAAAAAAAGATAAAAGCAGTTGTACTGAACTATGTTTCAGCACTTTCAATATTGATAATTCACAAGAGCTGCTAAATTAAATTAATTTAAAAATGAATGAAAATGTAATCAAATTAAGCAACTGTAGTTGTGAGTAATCAGAGGTATCCATGTTTGCACATAGTTTCCCATATATAAATAAATGTTTGAACAGATTGTTATTTGTTTTGTTCTCTATGCTAGTTTTAGGATTCCCCCATAAAGAATTCATTTGGGGGAAGCAGACTGACCACATTTAAAAAGAGAAGCTAAATTGAAAAAAAAAAATCCAAAAGATATAAAATTCATTTAAGATATTTAAAATTATGCAAGGAAAGACAGGTTATTACAATTCTAATTATACACAAAGTGTATCTGGAAATTAGACATTTTTCAAAAAAATAATTAAGGGTTGTAACAACTGCATTACTACTGATGCCATCTCAAGCTTCCTTCACAGCATTTAAGAGCACTGTCTTCTTAGACAAATCCTTTATTTTTTTCAGGAGCGTAACTCTTAGTGTTGACTCTCTACCCATAGCAGAACATGTGACCAACAGATGTTTTATCTTACAGCATTTGATTTGTTTTATGAGAAGGTACACTAATTCATAACTAAAGCATTTAAAAGTAATCTCGATACTGTTCAGTTTTCTCTATGTAACATATAGTTTTCAGAAATTCATTTACTCACAGGAATAAAAAAACTATAGAATGATCCAGGGACACCTGAATAATATCTGACAAAAAATGACTAACCACAGGAGGTTATTTATAATTTTGTCCTTTCAGTTTACTAATTTTTTTAGAAGCAGGAATTGTTTTGTATTATAAGCTCATAGAAAAACACTAGAGCTGTGACATGCTAACATACCTTTGTGGAAATGAAATGAAACTACTGAGTAGAACTTCACCTTTGTAGGTTACCCTAAGCAGACATAGTACATCGCAAACAAAGTGCATACAGCACATACCTAGTTGGTATTACTGACCCAAAATTCATAGAAAGTAACTTGCTTACCTGTCTGACACAGCATGCCTCAGCCACACATGCAAATTATTTTATTCACATAACTTTAAAAAGTATATTTTCATTACCCAGAATAAGCATTTGAAAGGCAAATATGCATGCATAGCATTGTAACATTCATACCATGGTACTTTGTTCTAAAAATACAGAATCCATGAACAGCACTTCAATCTAAGAAATGGTTCACTGAAATTTCTTAATCTGTTGATTTCTTTAAGAAACAGAAACATTTAAAACAATGTCTAATTTAGCATCTAAAGAATTTTTTTCAATACATGTTCAGGACTTAAGAAATTACCTCCATGATTCCAAGGGAAAACTTTCTTATCTGAGGAACTGAGAAGTATGACCTTACTTTTTACCACTATTCTGAAGCAAAATACATGTATGTATCTGTCTTTCACAATATACATCCTTCCTTTATGACTGTACACTCTTCAAGTACTTGAAAAGTATCAAAAATAGCAGAGATTTTGTTAAGGGTATGGTTTATGAAGAAAACATAGGATATTTTTTTTCTTTTCACTACCAAATCATGTCCACACACTGCAAAGACTTAATTTTATGCAATTTGACAAAATCCTATTTCCTACTGAAGTCAATAACAATTTAGACATTGACTTCAAAGGGGTCCCAATTTTCATTTTGCAAGAAGCCAAGTTAATTTATGTGACATTGCTTTTCATTTATAGAAGTTAAATCTTTGCATGTTTCTCTTATGAATATTTTAATAATCTTTTAGTCCTGGTATTATTTCCACCAAATGTGGTTTACATTTGCAGGATAAAAATACAGATTAAAAGAAGAATAACTGGGGTTTTTATGCTTGGTTGGTTGGTGGTTTTGTTTTTTTTTCCCCCCCCAGTATTTAAAAAAATCAAGTGCTTGGAAAAAAACGCAGATGGAAAAAATATTGGTTTGCCTTGGATAGTTCAAGCTTAGACACAGTTCATTCTCAATTTTCACTGACTAAAACAATGTCAATGAGAATTGAGGGCATGCAATAGGTTCAGGTTCTAAATCAAATGAAATAACACTCCTAAGACGAATAATGATCTTTAGTAGTAGGCCGTCATGAAGCTGTACATATATTTGTCTACATTGTACAAGGGTCACTGACATTAACTGGATGATCTACAGCTTGAGAATGTGCACATCTCATGCCTGATTCTCAATTAAAGCCTAAAATCTCTCAATTTATGGCTATTCATGGATTATAATAAAACAGCCTGCTTTAGATATCACAATTATCTGCAGAGCAACAAGACATTTATGAGACTTCAACAAGGCAAATTTATAGAATCATCTTCAACTTCCACTGGTGAAATATTTAGCAGCAGTAAATGAGGCCTTACCTGTCACTGTAGGCAGCTGCAGTGGCAGTGGCAGGCTGGGCATACCGGTAGGCAGCATAACCACCCTGAAACACAAACTCACGCTCTAACTGGATTGCTACAGCACCTTAAATAACATTTTGCAAAATTTAGCAACAACTGAGAGTACTGTCATGCTGTAAGTTCCGTTAAGGGGTTCAATACATAGGAAATATTTCAGTGAAACATGAAGCAAAATTTATCATCACAAACTTGTCAAGGTTTGTCCCAGAGATCAGGAGAAAGCAATGAACTGCATTCAGCAACATAAGTTGTTCTATAAGACAATACTGGATTTTTCTGCAAGTTTTCAAGTAGCAATTGTTCTTACGAGTGAGGTGTATGCATATTAATAAAGCAATGCTGAACTTAAAAGAAAAACTCAGCTAATATTCAATTCTTTCTTGTACAAAATATGATTTATCATGTCTGGTTGATTAAACCTATGAATTTGTGCACTCAATTAACACTTAACGTTACATAGGTTTCCAATTTATACATGAAACCATAATGAGGAAGTAAAATTCTCTTCTTCCATGAATTAACATTCAGTTGTATGTAACAGTAATTGCAGCTGTTCAATTAAGCAAACAGGACAAACAAACACACATTTGAAAGGAATTGTGTGCAGTGATGCATTGATTATCAAACTGTGAAAACAGCAGAGCTTCCTGTTCAATGGACCACGGTGTTATATCAACCATTTCAAAATGATCTCAGCATGCCAATTAACAAACAGAGGCCAGTCTCCGCAGATAACACAAACATGATTTACGTCCCAATTAGAATTCACCACTCCATAATCCTCTGGGACAGGGGACTTTTGTATTTCCTTTCCCACTTTCACCCATCTTAACAAAGAGTTGAATAAGAGAGTATCAGATCACTCAGCTTTGAATTAAATTCAATCTTTTGCTAAGGTGCTTGCTTAATGGATTGTTTTTTTGGTTTTTGGTGGGTTTTTTGGGTGTTGTTTGGTTGGTTTTTTGTTTGTTTGTTTGGGTTTGTTGGGGTTTTTTTTTTGGAAGGCTACATTCACACAAGATATTATGCTGAAGCATGAAGAATAGGCTATGATGTGTCAACCTTTACTGTAACAGTAATACATTTTTATTGCAGGAACTTTTGTGGGTTTTCTGTTTTGATTTTACAAATAAATATTCACTCTTCTCAGAAAGCAATTTCAACTACTTTGCAAGCTACTACCATTCTACTCGCTTTCATCCCTAGAATGTGTAAACCTTCGCTAGTTTGAAGATTTGCAGCAGGCTGGTTTTGGGAATCAATCGTTGAGCTGACAATGCCCCATCACCCTAAGAATCAACGTAAGTTTTACATACACTTGCAGCTCATTAGAAACTCTAGGCTTTAAATGGTCATTTTACTTGAGGAACACTCTTTCTGAATTTTTGCTCACACAGAGAACAGTACATTTTCCTCCCCAGCCCTGGTCAGCCCTCTGCCAGCAGCAATTGTGTCACACAACCCCTACGAGGAGGCAGGTGCCTTCCTAACACCACAGATTCCGTCTCTCTTCACTAAGCTGCTTCTCCGTGCATGCGTAGGAGCGTTGAGACAAAATGCTTTCTCATTCCATATCATTTGATTTTTATAAACCAATAGAAGGCTATTACTGTCAAAAATGTATAACAGGCACATATTCCGTGCAGGTATGTGCACACAGGCAATCAGATGTCAAATAATGTCACCAAGTGTAAACTGAGCCAGTAAACAGTGAGGCTGAGAGACGATAATGCAAGCTGCACACTTGGTCTGGCTTCTGCTACAAGGAGAAAGGTGAGAGATTATACAAATCTCTCTCTTCTTCCCTCCTGTTTTTTGAGTGCTAAATACAGCAATTTTTTTTTTTTTCCCTGAGTGCTGATATGAGGGACTACAAATGGTAAAAGTATAAAGAGATTAAACTCGTATTCATGATCGAGTTCTGAAAATGTGTGGCATACTGCCAGTCATTCTGCAGTACAACATGATTCTGTTCACGACATGTACAACTCTTTTCCCTTGTCCTGTAGCCCATTTCTAAACCCCTTATTTAAATGTGAGAGCCACTTCATGTCAATCCAACTACGGATGCAATGACTCCCACCACAGTACAGGGTTGAGAACAGGCCACCATGAGAAGTACCAATGTTTCAGTGGTTTTAACTGGAAAAAAATGAGTCAGGCTGTTCACATGCTGGCTAGTCCTAAATCTGCAGGTGATGGGCTCTGTGAGGATTATTTTTCTTTCTTTTATTTAACTATCACTAAAAATTGGTCAGTCTGTGAAGACAGACCCTTCCTTGCTCCCTAAATATAAGTTACATTCGTTTATCCTTACATTCTGATTTCCTTTCATCAAAGAATTGCAGCTGAACAATGAAGCTCAACTCTGAACTTTATTAAGATGATTTAGATTCAACAATCAGTATGACATTTATGAGAGTCCTGGAAAGACTGAGTCTAAAGCAATAAAAAGAGATTGAAATTATTGAATTTGCCTAAATTCACTGGAGAACTAAAATGCAGGATGCATTTGGTTATCAGGAAAATCATAATTCGCTACCAGCCCATGTCATGAGTTCATATTTTTAACATAAGCTATCACAGAATTACACTTAAAAATCTTCTTAAGCAAATTATTTTTATGGGGTTTGTGTTTTGCGGTTTTGGTGTGGTACTAAGTTTTCTTATTTTTTTTACTTCCATTACCTGAGATGATTTATCATTACAGCAACAAAATACTTGAAGGTACACTTTGTACTGGGAATCAGGATGGGAATCTGATTCAAACCCTCTCTAAACTTCTGTGACAAATTCTACTTTACAATTTTTCTCTAATTTTGAACTTGGCTGATATCTTAGATGGAGATATTACACTAGTAATATTCATCATATATACATCTCTTGACTAATACATTAAATATTTATCTTCATGCCTTAGAATATATTCCAAAATATTTAGAATAAAATTATGTAATAATTATATAATAATAAATAACAATTTTCAGTTCGTTTGTCTAAAAAAATGCTTCCCCCCCCACACTCTGTGTACTACTGAGAAAGTAGCTGATTGTTTTGCTTTATTATTTTAAAAATTCAGCTGAAAAAATAAATTCAGCTAAAATGATAGAAAAATCTCTACTGTCTTATCTGCGCTCCTATATTTGCTACTTCCAAAACAACGATAACATAACAATAAAAAGTAGGTTAAGTTATCTTAAAAAATTAAGTACAGAGTCAATACATTCACAGTCCAAATAAAGAGATATGTCTCACTGGCATAAAATACTGAACAGGACACAACAGTAACTGCTGTATTTCATGGGATATGAAGAATATCTGTGATTTTGTGATTTAATCTAGAAAATAAAATTCAACTTATTTATATACACAGAATCAACTTTCTCACATAATTCTTTGAGTATTAGTATGATTTTAAAAGAGTCTACATTCAACATAATGGGTTTTTCCCCTCAGGCAGTATTTCATACCTGTGGTAACTTATTGCCATACACAGGCTCACGCAACACTGCTCTACAAAGAAACAGACATGTAATGATCTGAATCAGTAAGGAAAGAAGGATGGAAAGATGTAAGGAAGGAATTTGGACAAATTCCTCAAAACCACCCATTACAATTTTCCTTTCAATCTTTTATACATCTCTATGGCTCAGACAAACTGAAAAAGAGCAATGAGATCCATCAGAGATCAGTAGCCCATCGTTACAGTGAAATCTTAATCAATTTTAGAAAGAAAATACAGAAATTCTAGATATGATAAAATGGAAAAACAGAAAACCAAATGCATCTGGACTTTTACATAAGGTCTGTACATCTGTGTTAAGAATAATTTCCACAAAAATAAGTTACACAAACACATATCTAGATTACAAAACCACATGTACATGTGTGCACCTCCTCCTAAAATACCTACATTATTTCTGTATCTTGATCTCAGATACACTATTGCAGATGGGTGTTTTTTTCTGTTAGTTTTTCCTATTATTAAAATATTTAATATTCTATATGAAGCTTACGAATAATTTTTGTGCTTTTCCTGTGGGAAATAAATATGTGCTCCACGCTCAATACCATCTTACATTTGAACTAAAAGTGATGGCAGTAGCTATTGATAATCTCATCCCACACCACTGATCACAAAGTATTCCTTATTCTTGATTAGCAGCTCAGAAAAAAAAAAAATATCTTAAACTTATATACTCATATGTTACTGTGGATTTTCACCAGTTGCAGTATCACAGGTCCAGGAATCCTGAGAACAGGTTTGAAAATCTTGCTGTGGATAAAAGTGGCTAACGTACATGGTCAACCATATTACCAAGGGACTTGGGAAGCTGGTGAAGACAGAGTTCAGAAATTTCTCATATTTCTTAGCCTTCCCACATTTTAGGTGTGGACTGAAGACTGACATGGTCTGAAAACATTCTTTATGGCAATGATAAAAGAACTAATGGATTCAAGATAAAGGAGAGTAACACTGTAGAGCTATTATTCTGACTGCATATTTCAGCATCTGTTACTATTTTACTTCATTTTGTGGAGTGTATTTTCTTATTTTCACAAGTGTCAATCTTCATCTAGGAACTTCTGTATTTGCTGGCAGGCAACCCTAATTCTCTTTTAATGACTTTTTCTCCTAGTGAATCAATACTTAATTTTAAAAGGTCTTCCTTACTTCCTAATCATTGCCTTTATTTTTCCTACTCAAAGGCCCATTTAAAAAGGAATTCAATAGTTTAGCTATTTCAGAGACATTATTATATTTCATACAGAAGTATATGAAATATAGAATATATTATATTACTTCTAGAATCATGGCTGTTGACTTTTCATTTTAGACTGTACTTTCCACTTATTTTTATATTCCTATTCTCTTCTATTCCTCTGGTTAGTATTAAGCAACTCTGACTATTTGCTGTTCTTGGTTCACTCTGCAATTTTCACCCAACCAGTATCTTTCCAAGTCTTCCCTCTTTCCTTTCCACAAAAATCTAGCCATCAAAGGCTGTATTGATAACTAGTTACGAAAAGATTGGCATGGTCCAAATTACTGTTGGTACTCAATGTAATTATATCAGAATTAAACCTGCTTCGATATACTTGTTAATGGATATTTTTGGTCTGGCTTTTCAGAACTGCGTTTCTTTTGTTTTGCTTTCTGTGGTATTTTTAAGGTTCCTTTCTCTCCAATCAACTTTTAAAACCTATATTGTTTAAATTTTTTCTTCCTCCCCCCCCCCTTTTTTTTTTCCACAAAGCATTTGTTCTTTCACAAAGCTTCAGCTCTGCATTTTAAATGAAAAGCTGAGTAGAACTATGTCATAATCAATTGGGATTTAATAAATAACTTGGTCCACTGAAAAGTAATACACTAAGAACTAATACACTGTGAATTGTAAGGTTTCTTTTGATTTATGCCAGTTCTCTATCTCTCTCCCCCACCCCTGCAAAATGTTTTATATGCAAGCAGGAATGAATGTGAAGAAAAATGAATTATAAAATAAGAAGCTTTGTATACTATAAAAAAATTTAAACAAATTTCCAGAAAAGTGTTTTAATTGTCAACTGCTGTAAAGTTAAAGATTCTGCTGTGCTAAGAGAACTAAGAAATGCAGTCAGAAATACAAGGCTGCAATTGAGTGAAAACCAATGCGCCAGTAGAGTTACTCCATTTTCTAATGCACGCGACTCTTTCAGACAGCAAAATTGAGGCTATACTAGGAATTAGTAATTTCTTCAATATCTTCCTCATTTAAATCACTTTCCACTTGGAAACAAAATGTTAAAACTTGTGAGAGGGTGTGAGGTCACGTAAAAATAGCATTGTCAGTCACCAAAAGAGATATTCCTGGTTGTTAGCAGCAGTGAGTTCCAAAACTATGAACTCTTACATTAAGTTCCCACCTATATTACCACACTAAGCAATCCTGAGAACGGTATCTTGCTGCCTTTCTGATTTTCAGGTTGGTAAACTGAACAAAATGGATGTCACATACTTCTGACATTTTTAAGAAATATGAAAATTGGAAACCACACTTGAAGAAATTCCACACTGTACGTTCTATGCTATATAGCTCAAAAATTTGGCAGCAATGTGTTTAGGCGAGACTAAAGCAGCATACTACACCTGAGTAAGCCTTTGGCGAATGGCTGGTTCTCATATGTTGTAAACAATGTTACTGATAACATCACTAAGTACATAAGCACACAGGGAAAGCATTTTAACACATTCTAAGTTATTTTAAATATATTCTTAAGCTACATAAATTAATTTTCAGAAAAGTATCAGCCTCTTTCCACCTATCAGAAAAACAAAACCTACTTCATCCATAAATTCAAATTGTTTTCCTTCTTCATCTAAAACTTATTTTTAAAAAAAATCTGTTCCTGTGGAAATAGTTCCAAAAGATCGCTGATAAAGTATACAAGGAATGTTTTCTAGCACAACCTATTGAATTTTTAATATTCACACCAATTTCAACTCATCCATCTCTTTGTATCTCAACAGAGACAGTACAACAGAAGTAGAAATAGGTTAGAGAAAGTTGTCTGGTGAAATAAAGGTGATACCTGTAACTTGGGACCAGATTACTTTATTAAAATAATAACAAATGTGAAAGATTACTGGAGTATCAGTAACATAGTCTACGTCTACACATTTGAAAAAAAAAAAAAAAAACCTTATGAACATTGGGTATAAGAATTATATATTTTAGAAGAGTAAAATTCAGCCTCACTACCTGAAACCTCTTGCATACTCAGACATAAGTAGCCTCTTTGTATACATTCAAGGTAAAAATTTCATTATTGGTAAGAAATTTAAAAAACATTATTTAAAAGGAAATTGGTGACTGACAAGGTGAAGTAGGCAATGATGGATCCAGGGCTATAAACACTTACTAACAAAGATAATCATTGCTTACATCATGAGTAGTCTCTAGCTATATCATTTAGATTGAAATAAGTGGATTTCAAAAGAGCAAATGGAATTATACTCAGATTATAGACAATTCATAGCCATATCTTAAACTTATTACGGGATTAAGTTCTACTATCACCACAGCACTTATGTAAACCCAGTGTTGTCTGGATTTGGTAAATCTGTATCTCTCCATAAAGTAGTTGCATACTTCAAGTACTATTAATGCTCATCTTGCCTTGATTTTTAAAAATGAGCTTTTAGGGATTTGAATGTTTCTGCTTCATTTTTATTTTTCCTTTGAACACCAATTTTGAAGGGAGACGGCCCTCCACACACACACGCGCGCACACACACACACACTTTTTACATTTTTTTTGCATTCATTCAGCATTTGATTGAAGAGTTAATTCAGCTCCACTGAACAATGATAGATGTAATGAACAGAAAGGTCTTCCAATGTGAGAGATATTCTTCTCAATTCTTTCTGACAGGCAAGGGATGGTAAATAGACAAAACAGAGTCAAGCTAGGCAGCAAACTTGTAAAAAGAATGACTCTGGTAATGTACAAGGACAGCATGCACATCGATGAATACTTACATAAATGTCTGCACCATAAAATCCATCCTGGTATACAACACTGCAAGGATGCACACACAAAGAAAAACATCCATATTAGTGCATTTCCACATGCAAATGCCACCAACCCCTGCACAGCTGAGGTTAGTCTTGTCACAAGAACAGAGGGAGCGGGGAGGAAGGCACTCTTCACATTGGTTAAGGAGGTTGGTAGTAATTATCACAAGTGAAACTGTACCAAATACATCAACTTATAAAGTATGCCAAATGCTTACTCAAAGAGAGTCAAAGCATGGCAGGATTGGAAAATACTTTTGATAAGGTTTTGGTGGTGGTGGTGGTGGGGTGGTTTGTTTCTTTTTAAGCAACCACATATTGGCAGTACTTTTTCTATAAAAAATTTCAGTGGGCCAATCCTACAATCAATTTTAATACATTAACAAAATGCTGCCTCTTAAACTAATACTTTCTTGTCCTGCAATTATGTCAATCCGCTGAAACAAAGTCATAGTTGTTATTACTTAGATGAAAAACAAAACAAAGCATAAGTTTACATGGTGGGAGGAACATGTGAAGTAATTATACTGGTGGTATTCTACCCATTGGGTCAAATCCCAAGACCTCAATGTACACAAAGATGAGAGTATTGATAGGTACTGCATTGTTTGCTTGATACACATTTCTGATAGTGACAACAGGTCAGTTAAGAATATCATGGACAACAATAAGAATATCTTATTTAAAAAAAGAAGTATTAACCTTCCTCAATTAATCATTTTACAACTCTGGCACACATGCCCATGATTCTGAGCTCCCCTGCAGTTTTGGTTGGACACATTACTGTTTATCTGAAAAAATCTAGTATTGTTATATTACTGTTAACAGTTTACCAAGAGACTGCTGCATTTCAGTGAACACAAACCATTGCTTTAAATAGTTCCAATTTTCGATTCTAAACCTTTCAGGATAAATGATATAGTATGACAAAGATGGTTTAAATTATTACACTAAATAAAACTGGAACTACACAACAGTGGCCTACCAGTTACAGATATTACGTAAGTCTATTCATTTTACATTCATCTGGCAGTTCTGCAACTTAAAATGGGTATTTCCAATATCATAATCAACCTGTTTCAAGAACTAAATATGAGAGCACACAATGGGTTTTTGCAACAATATTTTCAATTTGGCAATACTATTACCTGGCAATAATAGTTATTACCATGTTTCTAGCCTAAGCTCTTTTGCAATTCCAACAAGAATTTTCATGTCAGAAATATAACTGATCTGTTGAGGTCAATAACCAAAACCCGTAGGACTGAGCTGGTACATGTCTAAGTCAGAATCACTTGAGAAAATCATAAATATGCATACATGCACATAAACCACATTGTTAAAACCACACTGACGATGAAAGTTTGCTATGGAATAATAATGCGCGAAAACTCTGCTCCACTTAAAGCACAGTGTCTGCCATTTGCTTCAGTAAGGTCAGACCTTTGCGCATTTATTTTTCCATTTATTATGTCTGTAGAGCAAAATATGTTGAACCTCATCTACCTTGGAACTGTTCAGAAACCTTGCTATTTTCCTTGTAGTGTACCTTCATTTTGGTTTTGATAGTCTGGCTATTTTAAAGCATTGCACGTTTTTCTTATACCTGTTTGCATGTAAGAAATGAAACATTCCACATGACTGTGAGGTAGAAGTACACGATCACGAAGAACATGGAGGGACTTTCAAGAGATCATACAGAAATGGTACACAGTTTACTGAAGATGGAGGCCCCACAACCACGACCCACAGTTCCCCATATCCCTGCAGAGCTCATGCTGGGAGGAGCTGAGGAGACGGAATGAGGGACTGAAGTTGAGCCTGGGAAGAAGGAGCAGGGAGGAGGGGAAGGTGTTTCAGGTTCTGTCTGTTTTCTTCTAAGCATCCAGCTGCATTTTAATAGGCAATAAATTAAATTAATTTTCCAGTCAAGTCAGTTTTGCCCATGATGGCAATTGGTGAGCAATCTCCCTGTCTTATCTCAACACAATAGCTTTTCCATCTTAATTTCTCACCCTATACTCTTGAGGAGAGGGAATGAGAGCGCAGCTGGGTGAGGGTATGGCAGCCAGTCTTGTCAACCCACCACAGTACATTAAAGCATAATATGTTCAATTATTATCAAACATTGCTATTCAGAAAATAGCGCTTTTGAGAGAATGTGTGTCAAAAAGAGGACCTTTTGTCTTCCTCCCCTTGGTGATCTGTGGATACACAGTGAAGATATTGCAAGATGAATAGGGGCTGATATAGTTTGAATTCTAAATACGCAACTGCTTCATGAATGTTATACTGAAGGAAGCACCCAACACGAAAATGAGACACGAATGCATGACCCTGTCATTAAACATGGTTAGTATTAAGATGGAGTGACAGAATCAGGCAAATAAGTATAACATTCCCAAGCAGGACATGCACTAACAAAAAGATATCAGCTGATTTTATACTACTTTGTCCATACGGTCTTGTAGTACAATCATAATGTTAAATATAAAGCTTCCAGCTTCTTTTGAAGTTGGAAGAAAAGTAATTCTTCAGATTTTCATAGGTTTTCAGAGGATATTTTCTCTATTCACTGTCCTTATAATTTGTTGACTCTTATGACTGAATATTAGCACTGGAGTCAAACGTATTTTCTAAGAGAAATCATCAGAAGGACAAAGTGTAAAACACCAAGAGCTATGTTTTGCTCTTGTGCTTTTGTTTTTCCTTCACTATATAATTTTCCAAAGAGTAATTTGCTTGGCTTATCATCCCCTTTTCTCTCTCTGAAGCTGTAGGCAGAGAACGGACAATAAGTCTGAAGCATGGGAAGAAACTGAATGCACCACACGGGGACTCATCTCACCACAGCTCCTTTTATACTCTATATTCAAAAAATTGTCTTGGCACACAGATAAATCTTGAGTTCCTTGTAAAGCCAACACAGAGTCTAGGAATAGCCACCTTACTGAAATCAGAATTATGTTGCCCAGTATGGATGATATGTTAATGTACTTCTTGGAGGCATTAAAATAAGAACAACAAATTTGGGGGATTTATTCAGTTGTATTTTATGATTTTATTGTGCTAAGGAAAACTCAGAGAAGACAGAAATCCTAATGTAATAAAAAAATATGCATCTAAAGAACATCATATATGGCAATAATTTCCTAAGATTATTTTTCTATAAATATGAAACTATTTTCTCACCAACTATTATACATCTGCTTTGCATAGTTTTAGCTGTTTTATTTTAGTCTCTATGTCTTATAATAATTTTTGTAACTACATAAAGACAAATTCTTTACTAGTTTAGATTCCATCTTTATAATATCCTGGGATGACATCTGTCTTCATTATCGTTTTTCTATCCTCATCTTTCAAAAGGATTGGGTTGAATAATCTATCAATGACATAAGATGACAGTTCTTGACTGCATATGCCTTAGTTCAGTAACTTCATAGTAGCTGAGTATATATGGCCCTCAGTCATACACACAATTTGCACTAGTTAACATAAATAACCTAAGGTGGCTTAAGTGGAGTGATTGATCCAGTGTAACAAATGGGCATTACAGTCCTGATTTCATTCATTCCAACAGGAATCATGGTTATAGTTCACTATTTCCCCTACATCGTAAATAAGAGAAAGCACCTGATGAACAACAGTTCTCTTGTTTTCTGATTGCCGGTAGGTTTGCCTTCAATATCCTACATATATTTTCCAGTTTTTGGTCTCAGAAATCATGTTTTATATGAAGCCTTCAAGAAACAAATAATACAAGAGATGCAACTACAACCTTCTTTAAAACAAACCAAAGAAAAGACTGAGAATTAAAGAGCTTTCAGCACTCTAATAACACAACTTTCCCTGTTGTAAATATGGAACTGAAACTCTTCTGTGAGATTGTTTCAGCTTTTTAGGATGTTCTCTAATTACTGGTTCTTGTATTTCCAGTTTCAACGTTTTCTGCTGCAAACACGTTACGAGATTTGGAAAATTATATGACGGCATTGCCACAGAGAGCAATGCTGGAAGACAGAAATCACTATGCGCTTGCAAAACACATTTTTTGTTCTAACAATTGCACATATATACAGAGCACAGAGTCCAAAGTAAGAGGAAATTTCTGTGAGCCCAAAGAAAAAAACATAACCACCATAGCAGATGTAGTAGCTTATATTAATTATCCTTCTTTCTTAAAGTTCGAATAATGTGTGGGAAAATAAAGCTTCTCTTGAATTTTGAATCAGTTAGAATGTAGCAATGTAGTAGGGGAACAGTCAAAAATCACATCCTATAGCCTCCCCAACTTCACAATTTTATTCAGGGCTGGCTTTTTTTGGTTTTGATTGTTTGTTAGTTTAATTTTATTTTTCTTTTCAAAGTGAAAAAAGCGTATTGCTATCCCCTGTCTTCCCAGGAAAGACACCGGATGTGGAGATGCAGACTGAAAGCTAATTCTCTCTTAGCTTCATCACAACCGCGAGGAGCGGAGGGGAAATGTGAAGACAGAGTCATCACTCACTGAACTTGTGCAGAACTTGGGGCAAACGATGCT
This sequence comes from Pampusana beccarii, assembly GCA_013399365.1. Lineage (NCBI taxonomy): Eukaryota > Metazoa > Chordata > Aves > Columbiformes > Columbidae > Pampusana > Pampusana beccarii. The sequence continues at coordinate 454,966 of VWYH01002553.1, read as the reverse complement.
GGAAAGAAGGGCTTCTCATCAGTTTTGCTAAAACTGTTATCTATTACTACTGTCTGCTACGCTAGCAGATATACAGTGACACTGGCTTTTTTTGACAGCAATATAAAGATGGAGCATCATATAAATGATGTTTCACTATTTGGCGAATGATTTTCAAGAATGCTGAGGCACTAGTTGCTGGAGTTCAAAAGCAATTACGAGCATCAAAATCGGATCACCTGCTTTCGGTAGTTTGCCGAAGAACAAAAACTGCTTCTTTCTGCTTTCTTTTGACAAAGTAAGTACTGCCAACTGCATCTAAAATCTGTCATAAGGGTGCCTTTACTAGTAGCTTCTGCTTTATTAGGACATGCTCCCTCATTTCAATTTCAGCAGGTTTTCATGGTACCTGAATTATACTTACAAAGTTATGAGTAAGCTGAACATTGTAGTATTTCAAGGCATTAGAAATGATGCCACAGATGCTAAAAATGAAGCATTTTCCATGAGCTAATTAATAAACAAAGACGCTATCCCAAGGAATCAGTGAAATGTCTCAATCGCATGTAAGGGATCCGTTCATTATTTATGCAGTGCTATATAACTCGTGGACACTGATTTCATTTTTAAATGACACATTTTAAATCATGTGTGCTGTTTGATTTATAAGACAACAATGGCCTTAAATATGGCTATAATCAATAATTTTCCTCAGACCTAGCAAAGTGTGCCACATTGGCTGTTTCCTAGGCACAGCAGAAGAGAGCTTTCCATACGAATCACACTATCGTGTTTTGCTTAATGACCACAAGATATTCTAGATTTCCTTGCAGCTTGGGACTTGTTGCCATTTCTTAACTTCATTAACAGTTTCTAAGAAAATGTCACAGTCAGTATCAAACAGGACATCAGCGAACAAGAACAACTGCAGATTCAAGGGAGACTGAATAGGAAAAAGGCTTTTGTTACAGAGCAGTGAATCCTGAGCATGCTGCTGAGACAAAAACAAGTAAGCAGCATGTCACGCTAGTCTAAGAAATACATATTCCTAGCTTTACAGTTGATTTCCAAATTTAAAGCAAAATGATTCAATTTCAGTTACAAAACTTTGTAATATAAGCAAGAAAGTATGAAGAAGATTGATTCAGATCAGGTATTATATTTTATTTTTATAATAAGCTTTCTAATGTTAATGAAGTAAAAGATAATCAAAAAGGTCATTTCAAACTTCAGCTTTATATTTCACACTTACATGTTGGTTCTTTTTCAAAAAGAAATGTAATATTTTTCTAACTAAACATCTCTGGAATTTAATGTAAATTTATAATTTAAATGATACCTGTCATTATACAAAATAAATATATATATATTTTTTTAATGATTGAAAATATTTCAGTATGAAACTGTTTGCTTGGCTCTAACACTGGGCTCCTTCCTTGAATGCTAAATGAGAAATTGTTACTAAATGAATTGCAAAATAGCATTCAAAGCTTTTTCAATTTTTCTTATCAACAAATTATATTCCAAGTTGTTTGTTTCCTTCTATAAGTTGATTCATTCTCTGTGATCTCTTTATTATCCCCTTAATTTTCCTTGACTCCTACTCCCATTATGACTGAAACTCACATTCTTATAATTTATTTTCATTGATTAAGGATTTTTTTCTGATGAAAATTCCCTTTTGCTTCTTTGATAGGTCAGAGTACATAATGGGTGAGCACAGAACAAAACATTGCAAAGAAATTCCAAATTGTGTTACTGTATGACAAGATCTAATACATTAGGCCAAAGAAATTATTTCAGAATAAAGCTTTATTAATCCAACTGTGGATCAGTGCAACAGAGATATGTATTATTTCTGCACTGATCCATGAATTACGGAAGTTGGCACTTTTTTTTGTGCATTGGAAAGCAGTACCTTATTATAAAACATAGGTGGGTGGAGAAAATTAAACATGACTAATATCTGAACTAAGACCCATCTTAATTAAGACAAAGCTTACTAATTGAACATTTTTGCAGAGTCAAATCGTGTTAGAAAACATACTGATTAGCAAGGTGAGCCCTTATTACTAAGGGTTCATCTCTGACAGCTGGAAGTCATCAGAACAATGAGAAGATGTGGAACCCACTCGTGAAACACTTCTGAACCCGAATGCAGTGCAAAACTTCTGTATTAGCTTACAATGGGAGTTCAGAATTCTCACACACCTAACTTACTACCTAAGGATGCTGAAAGTAAGCAGTACAACTACATGAGAATATATATGTATTACACTTGGAAATTTAATTCTTCCTGCTGAGTCACTGTACTAACTAAACTATGAAAATTTCTATAACACACACATACACACGCAGAGCACGCACATGTGGCCCCTTAAATTAAAGCAAATTTAAGTTACTTACTGGTCTGAAAGTATTGACTTATGTTGCAAATACTAACAAAAAAAGTATTGTCCAACTCAAAAACTGCATCACAAATAGCTGGTATGTATTTTCTGATATAACTTTATGACCTGATATAACTTTCTGATATAACTTTATTATAACCCATGTTACAGATTGCATATTGAACTAAATAGAGGTGGAAATTGTCCACTGTCTTTATGTGACGTATCCATTTCGTAGCTGAGACATTCAGATTGAAATTGGCTCTTGCAGGACATTCTAAACTTGTTCCCCTCATTACCATGTACCATTACCTGTACTAACTTTAAATGAGAGCCTGGGCAACAGTGGGATAACTTGGGTGGGACACCATCTTTGTCCAAAAGTAACTCAGACAATCATGGTATCTTCCTTCAGCAGTGGTATACAGTCTTCCTTATCAAATTAATATTATTTTGATTATTAAACTACACAAGACACTTAAATAAAAAAACAGAATACACTCTTACAAAATAATCTGATTCTGTGCCGTAATTTTATATTAACTTTTAGAACATCTTACTTCTCTGAGGTGATAACTGCACAATGGGAAGGAATGGTCAAAGTGCCTACCTTTAATACCACTGAAAATTTAGCTCGATGGCTGACTAGAGTAGCAAACTTGTCTAGAAAAACACGCACCTTCTGCCATAATAGAACAAAGATTTCATGACAACCTGAGGAAACCAGTGAAATGCACCCATCTTCTACTGTAACGAAGTAGGAAGACTTAGGAGGACAGGGTCTTGTGCTGCAAGCTTTCTTACGTGGGATATCCACAGTGAGGGCAGATGAACTGCTGAACAAGATTTAAGTGAGGGCAGAGAGAGAGACGTCCCCTTCACTCAAAGACTTCACAAACCCTCCCTGACCCTTCCTCAGAAAGATCTGTTTGCTCTGCAGAGAGGCAGTGGCAAATCTACTTCAAATTTTTATGAAAAACTACTATTCTGGCGTGGGATCAGATAAGTTTTCTGATTTTCCGAACCTGCCAATTCCTTCATAGCTGAAAATCTTTTAGCAATGTTAGGTCTCTTCAATATCGCAAAACCTTTCTGTGTCAGCATTTACAGAGCTACAGAAGAATTTATTTATTCTCCCTTTCCCCCAAAAACATACCTAAAAATAACAAAAGATTATTGAGTTTCTAGAAATTATTACTATGAATTTCTCTTTTTTGTTCCCTAGTTTATTGCTTGGTTTTAATAAATGTGGCTCACTGACAGCGAAATCTTAAAGTATTATTTAAGCAAATGTACTGAAAAACACATGCCTCTGAGAGAAGTACCTGAGATTTCTATCATGGTAAAGATGTTTACTAGAAAAACTAAGCAAACTGCAATAAAATCATAAAAGAAATACACTGCTAAGCCTTCAGGTCCAGAGACAACTCTCAGCGGATGATTTAAGAAAAAGAAGTTAAGGCGATCCAACCTCCTTAATAACCAGATGTTGGCAATCATCAAAAATATATCTTTAGCTGAAACAATTTCTCTGTTCCAAAGCATTCGGTTTCTAGCTGCATTTACATAACAATATGTGACATCTGAAACGCTTAAGGCCACCAACCGTGGCAGTACAAATTACAGTCATTTTTCAAGAGTCGGTGCAAGGTGCACCACTGCCAGCGCGGGGATTGCCTGCACGCTGCTCTGCGTTCTGCGCTCAGGCGCCATCCGCATGCACCACACTCACACGTGGTTTGCAGCTTTTGGAGATTCATGCTAATAGGAAGAAGGGGCCGATCTCCTTACCCGCCGTAGGCTGGGATGGGAGGCGGGGGAGCTGCCGCGCGAAACGTGTTGTACACCGTGCGACCTCGGCCTCTTAGGTGGGCACCTCTGTAGGCAGCGGCTGCGGTCGCGGCAGGGTAGGGAAATCCTGGCACTGTGGAGACAAAAAGAGGAATGAGTGTAAAATATTTAGATCAGTCTGGCGTTTTAAAACAAGAGTAATGAAGTAGCATGTTTGTGCTTCTATTAAAGCTCGCCTGTATCTGCATGAGGGAGGCGCTGAATAGCTAAACTCTTTGTTTTTGAACTGGAGGCCTCATCTTTTTAAACAAAATCTTTGTACGCAAACAAGAGGCAGCAAACCAGGAATTTAGATGGCAGGATCAGCAGCAGCTCTGATTGTCTTAGAAGACACTATTCAAAATAATACTGACTGTTCCAGCCAACAATGCTACCAGGAGACTCCTGAGGTCCAAGTCACCCGGTTCAAGCTCACATGTATAATGCCAGAGGAATTTCTACCCCATCATTGGATCTACCTTCAAAAGTCAGCCCTGCTGTGAGTGAGGTTGAGACCTCAGTCCAGGTGACCTCCAGTGCTCTCCACAATCCGGTGATTTTACCAGTCAAACAGAGCTTTACTTTTACTCAAAAGATGATCATTAACTGGGTCTTAATTGTGCAGCAAGGGAAAAAAGGACAGAGCAAGAGTTTTCTCAGATTTTGGGGGTGTACCTTGTTCATAACAATACCCATTATTCCTTCAGAGGCAAGAGTTGCAGAGTTTGGAAATATCTATCTAAATTCAGATCATATTCAGATCCAACAGAAACAATTTAGACATATAACAAATTAACTTGGACATTTTTATATTGTCATTGCAACTAAGTATAAGCATTACCATTCCATCTGAGACTTAAAATATTTTAATCAGAAACTAAACAGTAATACAGTACTACTTAGTGTTTATTTCTGTAAAATATCTGTAACTTCTCTCTTCATAAAGTTTTAAATTGAAAAACCAAAAAGCAGCTTTCCACTTCACTTCCTCTAACAGTTTTTTAACCAATACTTCATTACGTCTTTTCACTTTTGTACATATATTGCTGGTCTATGTCAGAATAGGCATTTTTAAAATTAATTCACCAGTGAGACAATCAAATCCAGCTCTGTTGGCACTCAGGTTACATCAGTTGTGCTTCACTGTGTTGAATTTTATTCAGTATGTAAATAAACAGATAAAAGAAATAAATATCACTTAGCAAAGCCCTAATAAGTAGCAAGAAAATGGAAGTAATGATGTATAAAAGAGTAAGTTTTTCAAGCCTGAAACACAAATTTATTTCAATCCACATTTATCTTTCATCTGTTTTAGCACTACATTTTAAAAGAAGCTTTGAATTTGAAAAATAAAATTAAAAATTCACAACTTGTAGAAGTTGCTGGCTGAACATATTAAGGTGACTTCTCAATTTTTGCTTTACTATCATGGCTTTTGGGCTTTGCTAGGTCCTTCACACTGACAAAATGGTTATACAGTAATTCTACAATGATTTACATGTCTGTGATACAACATAAACCAACCTTATGGCAGCAGAAATAAAATATAACTATCTTTTAATAGTGCAAATACCGTATTTTTATTCCTCTTTCCATAAAAGAACGTGTGTCAAAATCAGAATGATATACTTACAGAACTAAATACACTGTCGATAACTTTGTAATCAACTGCATCTAAGCAGCTTTAAAGATATCAAGTAATAGCTTTTTTTTTTTTTTTTTTAAATGAACATATATATTATATACTTGAAGTTCAGATGCTGTAAGTACTTTTGCATGTGCAACAACATTGGATATGGAACAGCATAAATACAGTAGGGCTAGAATCACGACCTGTTGCTCAAAACATGTAACTTCCGTCCTTTTCCTTTCCAAGTGTCTTGCATACAAATTAGTATAATGTGCATACGAAAATATAAAAGATCATTTTCAATAGAATCAAGGTATAAGCAAACATCATAGTAAAAAGATCTACAGGTTGTGCTACTGTTCCTCTGATAGAGTGGACTGTCTCCCCATACTAACAGATAAATAAAAGGTGCAATACTCTAATAACATTTCCTACATTGAAGTTTGCAATACATGAGAAAAACACGAGGGCTGGACATCATGGTGTCATTGTTCACTTCTGTCCCTTAAGGAATGTACCTGTGAATGCCATATGCTGGAGACCTCCTGTCTTGGCTTAAATTAGGTGGTGTGCACAACATACATTTTAAATGGTCACTTATCATAACTATAATGACGTCTGTTGCTTCTGTAAGAGAAATGATGAAGCAGACTAGTATTCTTCAGCACGGGAAGGAAGTGACTGTGGGAGCTATGACAAAGCTCCACAACTGTGAATAAGGGAGAAAATACGGGAAAACATGGCTCTTCACACAACCTCTAATTAAGGTGCCACTGAACTTTCTGTAACTGGATGTTATAGATGTTAAAAGTTTTAAAGTTTGTACGATTGAAAAGGATGAACAAACCGTTTCCCTGCAGAGAAACATCATAAAGACATTGCCTTTGGTTTACAAAACCACTCCCAACTGTAGAAAGCTAACAGAATGTTCAAAGAACTACATACCTACACACTAGTTCCAGTCTTACAGCTTCTCTTCAGGCATCCAACTTTCGCTCCTTTCCAAATACTGGGTATCAGACTATATGTAGAGTTAATCCAATCCAGTACAATTACCTTTGCTATCAGAGCAATGTTAAGCTGTAGTCTGCCTGCATTAGAAAAATTACTCCTCTCTACCTAATAGATAGTCATTTCTACAGGTAAGTTTCTACAATAATTTGAGAGTTAATTTGTGCTTTTAAAAAAATGCAAATAAATAAAAAGAAACAAACCGGACAAAACAGTGCTGAGACTTTACTTAAGCAAATGGGGAAAAATGGACTTGAGAGTCTGGCCAGGAAAAACTGAAATGGTGGCTATTTTAAATTATAAACCTGAAGGTTGTTATTCTGTAGTTACCTTTACAAAACTGGGAAACTCTTAAACTGTCAAGATTAAGAGAAATTTATCTGACCTAAAAGCCACAATAACAAAAAATGAATGAAGTCTGACAATCTTTGAGCAGTTTGGACATCTCTTCACTTACACGTGCACCTGTAGTTCTCTGCATATTGACAGAAAACACACTTTCACAAGAAAAACCAGAAGCAGTGGTAAACAAAACCAATTCAAAAAAGTCTAAACCCAAGCCATGTAAGGTGTCTAACAATGTTGCGGTCTTGTAACACATGGTCTGGAAACTCCTGCTCTAAGGTTTGTTTCAGCAACTAATTCTTTGTAATTAACATCTACACTTGACAACATTTAAGTAGTCTGCTTTCAGTGAAACACTCAGGGCCCTAGTCAATCTTTCTGCTGTAAAATGTGCTGTTTGAAATGAACTCACCAATTCCTCGATACAGCCACACACCTTATACACAAGAATGGACCTATCTCTTGATTTTCAGAAGAAATGAGTAAATACAGGTATAATGAAAAACAACTGGAATTTTGCAGTTGTATGGAGACACTGAGGATATACCTGTGTGAAAGCATGAACTTCTAATATGGTTTGTGAGCATTTTTTCCTTTGAATTGTACCATTCAATCCAGCTTGCACACAGAAATATTTAAATATATACTTTGCAATAACTGAGCATTTATCCTAAATATTCTTTATTCTTCATGGCGGTCACACCTTACAAGAAGGGCCACTGACCTTAAATCTTCGACAATGAATGGTTCTCTACAAAATGTTGCTGGAAAAGCAGAGTGCCCCATCAATGACTGAGTAAAAAGGAACATTCTTCTTTTTTAATATTACATTTTTATGAGAAAGAAGGCTTTCTCTTATGAAAGAGGGAAAAAAATCTAGAAGACAGAGACAGCAGGAAGAGGCAGTTTGCCCATAAGCATTTACCAACTCCAGAACCCGTAGGAGGTTCAGCATTCATGGGAGATGCTAAGGCAAGACAAGTGATTTCTACCATTTTCAAGGGATCTGAAACACAAAGGATGTTAGAATGAAAAGCCTGAAGTAATGTAATTGTTTTGCTATGTCTGCCTTGCAGCATCTCCTTAATAAAATCATGAAGCATAAAATGTCTAGAGTAAAGCAAAATTCTCAAAAAACATGCGAAGCAATTAGTAGAAGGTAGAGTGATGATTATGGAGTTCCGTCAAAAAGACGATAAGACATGATGGAAATTCAACCTGAGAAATATTGAACTACTAGTGGCATTGCAAGGTCTTACAATCAAGTGAGGCCTAACAGTAGAGTTTAGATATAATAGAATTATATCCATACTGAAAAAATTGATTTGGGTCAGTCTGAAAATCAGAGTATCTGAAAATGTGCCTTCTATTTCCAGGTGGTAATATTAAAGATTAAGATTAGAGGTAAAATAATCAACAAGATCATGTCACCCTAGATTTGAGTGCAGAAAAAAAAAAAAAAACAAAACGAAACAGCTATTCCACCCCAGCTGAGAAACCAGATAGTTAGGAATAATAACCACAGAATTTATTTTGCTACCAACTTTTTAATATCCTCACCCAAAAATAACCAGCAGAAGTGGCACCATTAGGACACAACTGAGGAATGGACTTCATAAAAACAATTTTATGAAAAAAGACTCTCCCATCAGGAAGCATTAAGTGCTATTAACTGGCCCCAAAAGTAATGAATATGCTAGCCAGGAGGGGTAAAGATTTTAATGACTTAGTTTGTAGGTCAACCTTCCTTAGAGCCTCAGTGCCAAACTGCTGAAACTCAGTCAGTGAAAATGCTATTATAATGGGGTTGAAAATGTGTTTGACACTCAGCAGGGAAACATCTGAGTCCACTTCTAAGCAAAAAGACCTTAAATTTATATCAAAGTAATTTGATGACTGGAATTCTTCTGATCTGTGACAGGGAAAAGGCCAACTACACGTTGATTATATGAGATGATAATATGAGGGTTTTTTTTTTTTAAAAAACGTACTTTTCTAAGTCATATAATCAAATATCCAGCCAAAGAAACAATTTATGTTGGTAAGATTTCTTTTTCAAACTTATTTGATCTATTTTTATATTTATGAGGATAACTTTTTTTAAAAAATGTATTATTACAATGAATATTGTCCAGAATGTTCTATCTTCTGGACACACTTTGCAAACATGGAAACATAATCAGGATATCTGTTCAATTAACTTCAGTTTAGATCCCAAACACAAAATCTGGTCAGCAAACTGCAACATTTGAGCAAATAAAAAGACATTTGGAATTATCAGGATTCATGTTACTATATCAGTAAAATGTAGGTAACTAATGATCTTATATAGGAAACAAATATGAGCATGAGGAAAAGAAGAGGAACTTAAGCTTTGTGTTCACAGATGAAGTTTAATCAAATATTAATTCCTTCCAAAATATGTAGTATAAGCATTGGTTTTATAATTTTTTTATTAAATGAACATGACAGGTAGGTGCACTTTCTAGGCACCATATTTGAACATAAGCCTTGGAAAACAAAGAGCGAAGGAACAATAACAAAGCTTGAGTTCCCAAAAGGAAGAATATAACCTGATAAAAAATACTTAAGGGTTATATACTGTGTATTAAAGTTTTAAAGCTTTGGGATAGATGGAAGAGTAGCAGATGCAAAAAACAACAGGGGGCAGATTTTGTATCAAAGCCATAAAAATATACAACCATTTTAATGGGCAATTATTCTTTGCATTTGTGCTGTGGTTTGAATTTGTATGAGAGTGCCATATGCCTCAAGAAAGGTGAGCCATCAAAATGGATGAACGAATCTACCTCTCATCACTCCTAATCACTCCTTCTTTGCGCAAACTATCAGGTCATCCCCCATCAAGAGTTTTCAAATGTTTTATGGTGAAAAATTTTACCATCGCATCATGTCTGAACCAGTTTATAGCTAATTTACTGCAACATAGTTTAACTGTTACAAAGGCAGGGAGACACATTTACATTATTCCCATAGTTTAAGAGAATCCCTGTTGAGGAAGCACTTCAGAAGTGCTGGACAATAAATTAAAAACAAAGAGATGTAATGGGTAGCATGCTGAGAAAGCCTAAACAGAATAATCTATGTGATATTATCTGAGATTTCAAGAGCAGAATCAGGAGTTTATCCTGATGTATGCTGTTCAGCAAGTTTTCGCTTTGCTGTAATAGTAAAAAGCAGTATTACCTGGTATACTTTAAAAGAATTTAAAAAAAGAGGATGTGTACAGATCTTTGTATTTAAATACACAGTCTGAAGTACAGTGCAAGTAAAATTTAAGCTCTGTTATACTGCAGATTTTAACTTTTAAATTATATATATATGGACTCTTAAAATTTTGGGGTAAAATATCTTCAGAAGGTTCACAATGTTTACAAATTGCAAGCTGAAAATACACTTTTTCACATCTCATTTTTGTGAGATGATTATCACTAGGATCTACTTGTGAATTAACTGAATTCAAAGGAAATTTGCCATATATGTCAAATACAGCCACAACTGGTCACTTCTCTTTCATTCACAGTCTATTTATTTTTTGAAACACACACTTAATAGAACAATGATTCCCTTACTATTGTACAAAAATGTATGTCAGTATTAAACACTATTGTTTAGGAAAGAATAAATCTGTATTTTGGACAAACATTCTCATTTGAAATGCATTGAAAAGGAAAACAAAAATCTCTAATTAATGTACAAGTCTAATCACCATTCTCCACATGGAAGAGTAATTTTTCACTGTTCATTTGCTCAGTGTAATCTCAAAACTGACATAACAGAAAAGCAATGGCCTATAAATCTGCTCTCATTTGTTTCTTTAATATTCATATTCCATTGAACTACAGCTGCTTGTTGCTGCAGTCTATTACAACATGCAAAACTGTCGATAAAAATATTATGAAAGGCAAGATGTGTTTCTTCATGGCTCTGTGTGCCATTTATTTTGAAAAAAATAACAATAAATGACTCATGGATTGTCCCTTAGTTTGCTGCATGCTGGGCGATTAGTGATTAATTACCTTGCTGCAAATTGACAGGGCACAAGGAAATCGACACAGCTCTGATTAATTAACTTTTTATGTGAGACAGTTACTTACAAAACACTGCACACTGTAATTGAATCCCTTTACACAACACTACTGCATTAAGTTTCCAGTCAAATCCAAATTAGCACAATATTTTACACAAATTTGGTGAAACTTTTTATAAGGAGGTGCAATGTGGCAGATTATGTACATATTTCTAGAAAGAGGACAGCTGCTTTAAGACATTATTTTCAACTATTTCATCCTCAGACATATGAAAAATAAGATCTGTAGGATTTTTCCATACCAAATCACCAACACAACCATACTCAAAACCAGAATATTTCAGTAAAAAGCAACCTCCTACTTAACGTGCTTATTATTATGTTAAATTATAGGAAGGCATTTAACTGTTCCAACACTTGCTATTTGGTTGCCTTTACCTTAAATTTGTTTCCAGATCTAGTTGAACTAATATTTCAACAATAACTTGCACATATTGAATTCACACTTAGATACCCTTAAATTATTTTAAGTATGTATGGAATTATTTGTTTTCTCTGCCCTCCTCTGTTTCATGTCCTCTAGTACTCCAACAAATGAAGCACTGATGGTTTTTATGTATATTAATACCGTTATATCTTGATGCCAAAGCCTGGACACCATCTCATCTTTTTGCCTAAACTTTTTCACTGTGAGGGTGACTGAGAACTGGTTCAGGTACCCAGAGAGGCTGTGGACTCTCCATCCTTGGAGATATTGTAAAGCTGTTTGGACATGGTCCTGGGCAGCCTGCTCGGGGTTATGCTCCTTCAGCATAGGAGATGTACAAGGTGACCTTCACAAATTCCTTCCAACCTCAGCCATTCTAAGATTCAGTCATTTGGTGATTCTGTGATTATCAGAAATTCCCACATAGCTCATCCTTCTTTTACAGGACTGTATGTGCAGCCACCTGAATCCCAAAGACATCAAGAGATTTCTATTAGCACAGAAAAAAATGGAGGATGTTGGGGATAAAAAAGAACAGATAAGATAACTGAGTTTGTTTTGGTTTTTTTTTTTTTGTAAAGCTATGTAATTACATCAATCTACAACTTGGAATAAAAAAAGATATAATTTGTGGTCAAATTACTTATGGTGTACTTAATATCAAGATAAGAGTACTGCGCAGTTGATGTTACAAAGAATACAAATAGTAGATGAACAAAGAATAGTTGAATTTTCACAAAAGAAATGACTAACAAACAAGAAAAAACTCAGTAGGTAAATTCAAACAAACTAGGCAATAAAGGAAAAGAAACTATTAGTAGAGATCAGAGAAGCCACATTTGATCTTATGTTAAAGAAGATTCTTCAAATATAGATGATCAAACGGATCAATAACTTGTCTGGTGTTCTTGGTTGTTGGACATCTAAAAGTTCCAAGCAAACAGAAAAATTCCCCTATGTCACTGTTTCTGAGACAAAGTAAAAAGGACATGGTTGTAGAAAACTAGATGAAGAATGGCATTACTATAAAGAGATGACAAAATTTAGTAATTTGAATGTTTATGGAAGCCAATTATGTGGTGACAAGAAGCTTTGTCTACATGACACAAGGATTACTAAAACTGAACAGAATTACTAAACTGTAAAAAAGAAATTGCAGAACATTGTTGGGAACAATTTAGGTAGGAAGTGATTGAGTAAAAAACCACCTAGTTAACCTAATCCAAGCCATAACAGAAAAAAAAGTCAAAACAAATCATAGCATCTGCAAAGAGTTGTATAGATATTCAAATATTAATCCCTCAAAGGCACTTAAAATTTGTGAAATTCAGGTTGAAGAATTTTGCCGTATACATCATGGTTTTAAGAGCCATGATTTAATAACAATGCAAGAAGTATAGTGACACTAAGGTCTCTTTTTCTTTAAATTCAGTCTTACAGGCACAAAGAATCCTATGTAAAATAACTTCATAGATCACATTGTGAAAAAATGCTAAATGTAATTCTAACTATTTAGCTGCATACTGAGAGGAGTCCAAACAATCCTATTGTCCTAACTCATTGGTTAGTCACAAGTACGGCCAGTGGCCAAGTGCCGTATCTCCATTAACAGAAAAGCACTCAGTTAAGACACATGAGATGCCCAGCTGTCCTTGGTCAAACATGATTTTTATTATTTGAACTAAATGACAAACATACACTCCACAATTTACTATTAAAAATATTATGCAGACATTTCCAGTCATCTCCCACCACCCAGGTGTTCAATGGCGTGTAAGTTAAAAAAAAGTCAGTGGCACACAATTTAGGACATGTCTATCTTTAGAAAACTTTTCAGTGTACTAGTTCAGACACACTGTGCCACCACTAAACAAATTAACACAAGAATTAATATAACCAGCAAGGCACTTAAAAACAGATTTGCAGGAGGGAAATGAAACCCATATTTACAGATTCTGGCCAGTTACAATACATCGCATTGGTGACTTATTAGTGACCATTGAAAATACTGATAAACAGAAGGTAAAAGGACAGTTATCTTGAAAATAGTTACAGAAGGACAATATATAGTGATACAAAAGACACAAAACGTTTTAACAAGAATTTCAGGCAGTGCTACCAAAAATCCCTAAAGAGATTCACTTCACAGTTTAAAAAGACTGAGACTTAAATCACAATTATAATGTAATACATATTAATATAATTTTGCTCAATTTTGCTAATTTTGTATTATCTTTTTAACTGTCTGACTTGGAAGCCAGTGGAGTTACCCTGCATTCACATTTGTGTAACTTTGTTCAAAACATGGCCTCTGGTCCAATACAATGGGCCGAAACAATGTTTAAAAGCCTTCTAAAGACATTTGAACAAAAGATGACATCAATATTTTTCTCTAGAAGTGATACACTATTTTTCAACCTTTTGTATTGCTATATATGTGGGGAAAAAATAGTGAAAAGCAATTAGTAAACTTCCCTTTCTACTTATTAGTAGATTATCAGGTGATTCTCTTCGGTTTATAAATAAAGTCAATTTATTAATTCAGGAAGCACATTAAACGATAGTTTGACTCCTAAATGTTCAGTAATAAGGTTTTTGTATCCTGGAAAAGATATGTGTTATCTGTCTACTCAAATGTACGGAAATTTCCCTTTGGGCAAGATTTTTTGCACTTTTTTATTCACGTATCTCAGTCCTACAATGGTTAAATTTGCTTAATCACAGAACCTTTGCAGGGGTGCTTTAGCTTTTTTTTCCATGAAGCAATAAAATGCAGAGAAAACCACAAACATGTAAATACAGTCTACTAATATAAATTTTAACAGTGATGAAGTGACCTGCCATTCCATTTAAAGATAAAACAGACCAATTAAAATACAGTTTGCAAAAACCTTTTTACATTTAATTTGCAAATACTGTAACACAGGCAGATTATTTATAACATAAGACTATTCATACTTTAAACTGTTCCTGGCCCGTATATCAATTCATAATGGCAAGCCTACTAAACAGTCTCTCCCTTACCAATAACAGTAAAATCACAAAAAACAAAGAAAAACTACAACAACAAAATCAGTACAAATTATTCATTGATGTCATTACCATAAAGCATATGTCTGTTTGGATTGAATATGGTTAACCATGTCTTGCATACAAACCCCAGAAAAGGATCTACCAACCGCCAGGACCACCTACACTTCAGTTCCTTGGAGTCTCAGGTTAACATTATCAGAAGACTACTAGAATCACAATATAGTTTTCAGGTAATTTTGTGTGTGCAACAGATTAAAACTTGACAATATCAACTGAATCAAAATTTCTAAACTGAATGCTTCCACTAATGAGCCTGCTTAGAATCGCACGTTAAGTCACAAAATCACTGACTGGTTGGGGTTGGAAGGGACCTCTGGAGATCATCCAGTCCAACCCACCTGCTAAAGCAGGTTCACCAGAGCAGATCACACAGGAAGGTGTCCAGGGGGGTTTGAATGTCTCCAGAGAAGGAGACTCCACAACCTCTCTGGGCAGCTTGGTCCAGGGCTCTGGCACCTCAAAGGAAAGAAGTTTCTCCTCATATTCAGAAAGAACCTCCTACAGCTCAGTTTGTAAATCCCCTTTTGAAAATTTGTATTTTCCCCATGTAATCTTCTTGGTACTGGAAGTATCCCCTAATATAATAGAAATGTTGGAGGTCTTACACCAAGCCATTACTAATGCCACATAAAAATAAAACACGGAATGTCTTCACTGAAACAAGAAACATTAATATAGTTTCATACAGCATTTTTTAGGTAGTTTACTGATATTCTCAAGTCAAATAACTTATGTGTGGATATTTAACAGATATATTTATTAGACAGGCTTTACCTTATTTTAATTTCTGTACCACAATGAATCCTCAAAGGACTAAACCCTACTATTGGATATGGCATTTATACCTAGTATTTACGATTTTCCCTATTTGTTCCATGCATATCAAGAAAGTCCTGAACTATCCTCTACTTATGAATCAAACCAAAATACTCACAGGGAAAAAAATACATTTTTAAACATAGTAGATGTGACTGTCATACATAAGTGTTCATACGTTTTTAATAGACAACATATATAAAAAGTAGAATTCCCATACCATTTAATTAATACTTTAAGCTTCTGCTATAGAATTTCCTTCTCCCCTGGCACAGAATGGATAACTCTGGATCAGTAGGATTATTAGGATAAGGGAGGAACACTTCTAATGCCTGCTCTTAAGTAATGAAATGTAATTTCCTGACTTGCTTTAAAAGAACTTTAGCATTAAAAATATTTTCTGCCAAAAATATTACAGAGCCAAAGGTTTCCAGGGAATTTTCTGAAAGAGCTGCCTTCCCACCTTTCAAAAACATCTCATCTTCGCCTTGTTGTTTTCTGGTTGCTCATAAGCTAAAATCCCAGGGCAACATAGTTTATTGTTTTAATATCTGTCTGACGCAAAGCAAAAGTATTCTCTGGCGAGTGCTTATCTGTCATATGTACTTCTGTGAAAGGAATATCAAGACAAATAAGACGTTCTAGGGCATATCGTGGGATTATGAATTTGGCACTGACTGAATTCTGTTTAAAAATAGTTGAAATGATAAATACAAAAAATATGTACACCGGTATTTTGAGGATAGGAACTTGAGCACTGGGTTTTAAATATTTTAATTCAAGTGTTTATATTATTTTAGTATGACTAGAGAATAGACACCCAAGCCTATAAACGGGACAAACAAAATGAAAAATATCCATAATTGAAACAGTTAAAACAGTAAAATTCTATGCTAACGATACAATGGACTGTGAACTTATTTTATATTAATTAAATTCAATGTAATGGCATTTTCTATATTGAAATGAATAACCAGTGATCTGGAAATTCATTTAGACCATTAGGTTAATTACAGAAACTGATGGAAGTTTTATCAGACAATTACAATTAAAGAACAAGAACAATGTGGGACAGATTTATACGCATTTGGACCACCTCAATCATTTTTGCTGAATTCCATCACCACTTCTTGCAAAATTGTAATCAATATATCAATTTAAAAATGGGCCATCAACTTCATTTGCCCTTGACTATGATAAAATAGAATAAATTAATATGTGATTTTGTCATTTTTATATGTTTTTCTTTTTTTTTATTCTATCACTTCATTGCAATATGAAAGACTTATTTCTTTTTAATCAAAAATTAAAATTTATGGAAAAAGTATGTATATTTTGGAGCTGATAAGCATGCTTACTGAAGATGAAACAGCTCTACCATTTAGAAAATGTGAGCCAAAATTGACATCAGTTTAAAAAGTACTCATTGAAGTCAAGGCAAAATTCTCTTTTATGGGCATGCAAAACATTTGGGAAATACAGGCACTCAACTATGCATCATTCTGAGAAAAGGCATGCAGCAATTTACTATTTTACCATACACATTAGCTATTCAGTCCACTGAACTGCCCCTTTAATAAATCCTCAGAAAAATCCACTAGTAGTTACATACCTGATAACTCAAGTATCTTTATTTTCACTTGGCGCTAAATTAAAGCTTAAAAGTTACAAAAATCGAAGTTTCGATTTAGATAGTGAAAACTACTTAGCTGCCTTTGAACTTTTACCAAAATTTGTAAATCTCTCCCTTTGCCTTCCATGGGACCTGGGCATGCATAACTGTAAATGTTTGAAAATCACAATACGCAGCTTTAGGCTGCCTTCCCCCTACAGCAGCTGGGGCTTACTGAGCCTGAGAATGTTGACACGCACAAAGAAGTTCTCTCCTGGCAGGTCAATCCCCTTTTCCGTCCCCTGCCATGAAAGGGTAGAGGAGGTTATCAAGAAAAGGGAGTCAGGCTTTTCACAGAGGCACACACTGGGAAGATGAGACACAACAAACATAACTTGAAAGGAGAGAGGTTTCCAGTTTTAGGACACTCAAGTGTTGGAACAGGCAATCCAGAAAGGTTGTGCAGTTTCCGTCCTTAAAGGTGCTCTGGTGCAACCTTGTCCTTCCAACCTGAATTATTCTATGATTCTACGACTTCATGTCTTCTTTTTTTTTCCCCTCATGTTTTGGCTCTCTGACTTCAATTTCATTCACATTTTCAGACACTTCTGCATTATACAAAATGGGGAAAACAGGCACTAAACAGCTTTTAAAAGTCCTTGCATAAATTCAGATTCGTATTTTGGCCTTTTTTAACCATACATACCCAGCTATATTACTGCACTCTGTAGAACAGTGACACAGATATTCAGTGACAGATTTTATTTCTTCTTTTGAATCTTCCTTTTGTCCAGCAGGGTCTTAATATTCTCATGGATCCTATTCTCGAGTGGCTTCAACTTAGAAAATTTCCAGAATTTTTCTTGATACATTTCTTATTTAACAGTAGATACAAATTTCTTCAGGCTTTTAAAAATTTCCTGTGGAAACAACTAGTCTAAAGAAGTGGGGGCAAAAAGACACTGTAAGTTATGTGCAAGCCAAACTGTTTGATTTACAAAGTTCCAGTGAAACATCATGGGCCTCCAGGAAGCTCCCAGGGAATGCTTGCTTACTCGCCGGGACTTGGTGTACTCTAGTTTTTACTTGCTGGATATATCTCCTTCCAATACTTGTCTACATTCTGCATTAGGATAATCCTGAAGGATTTGACTGAAATCAGTTGTATCAGTTCTGTCCTTGAGAAGCCAATACTATGGGAATCTAGAGTGGCCAAGATGAGACCATGAGCTTCCTTACTTTGACTCAATCAGGCAAAGAATCTGCCCACCAAGGGATGTGAACACATCTGCATACTGAAAATACGCTTTCTACGTAACAAATTATCTATTCCCAGAATAGATGTGCAAATGAAAAACTGATCCAGGTTCCATCCTCTGCTTCAGCATAGGAGAACAGATGAGGCATGAGAGACTATTGCTACTGATTTGTTCCACTGCTTGCAGAAGAAACAGCTCATTTCTTTCTGTATTATGCAAAGGGCCAGAAGTGATGGAAGGAACCAGAGCCATATTTCCCTCTCCTGACATATTCAGAGGTGTAACTAATCACTGTACCAGGAAATGTAGAATGTGATAAATAAAATATATCCTGGGGAAATAAAACATCAGAAGGGAAAGAGTAGCTCTAAGAAATGTACTTTTCTTTCTGGCTAGCCAAAAAAAATGGGCTGAAAGTGTTCAGAGTCATCTCATTGTTATCAATATAATTAAAAGTCAAAAAGTTAAGTGAGAAATAAAGCTAGCCAAATCAAGAAAAATATACTTTACAACCACGTTTCATTCCTTCATTCCTTATAGTATACAATTCGGGAGCAAAAGATGAACAGTCAAGTCAACAACAACATTTCTAAAAACGGGGACTATCCTCTTACAAATATCTGAAAATTCCTAAGTGCCGTTAGCATCCAATGAACTCCAAGCCACTCAGGCAGCTTTAAAAATCTCAGCTGACTCTTTCCCTTCTGTTAAAACAATTACAAATTCAAAACCTTTTAATTCTTACATTGTAAGATGTTGTAAAATATTACATGGTTACAATACTGGCAGTAACAATAAATGATGAACAAATTATTCAAAGATGAAGGCTGCAGTATCGTTGTCTACATGGAATTATAAAAGTATTAGTCTCCTAGACACCAATGTTGACTTATCAGTTATCATTTCAATATTACAAATGTGCAGAAAAAATGTAACATAGATTTTTAAAATAAAAGAAAATGAGTCAAAACTCGAGCTTCATTTCTATTCACTTCTTAGTAGAATTTCCTACAGAAATTGAACTATTTTACATCTCTATTGAAAGTTTTGTAATAAGGAGAAATGAAAAAACCTAATTACAATCATTAGTAATCGTAGTAATTTTGTACTATTAAGAGTTGTGACCCTGTGGGGGAAACTACATTTTGGCAATACGAAATACTATACATAATAAAAGAAAAATCATGACTTGCAGACACACAGATTCAACAAAAGTATAATAATTTCTACTGCAAGGGCTACTAGCAATCTCTGTTATGAAACTGTGCATTACACATTGCCCAGTGGGGGCAGATAGGCAAAGTCTGTTTACTTATGTATTTGGCATAATTGAAAACAAACAGGTGTTTGTTAGGATATCATTATTCAAGAAGCACCACGGCAAAATAAGATTTTTCAAAGGGATTGCCTCATGAGACATAATGGAAACAGTGAAGTATAGAGCTTAGCTAGCTATACAATTACTATCTAGGGATTTAATAATAGTGGAAATACCGTACAATGTAAACAGCAACGCCAGAACTAAATTTTGTAGGATAGTACTCAGTGAGATAATAGGAGCAGCTGGGTAAACTTAAGAAAGCCTTTCTTTGGCGTAATTTCCAGAAAATGAAAAATACGCTGCCCCCCCGCCCCACAAAAAGGAAAAAAAAAAAAAGCAGTTCCCCCCTAACAGATGAACGAAAAGTTTGGATAATTTTCTAGGAAAATAGTTTCAGTCAAAGATTGGTACTTCAGTCCAAAGACTGGTATTTCAGTCAAAATAGAACAGTGCACTAAAAACGTACTACAATGAACACTGATTTAAACATTAAGTGTTTTGTCTCTGTATGACTACAAGGATTAAAAAAAGCACTGTTTGGGAAATGTGATGTAGTAGAAAATATTCTTGATGCACTTGGAAGCAAATGCAGATTTAACTGATAATTTCATTTCCAACTTAAGACACTTCATATCTTTTGTTAGTTCACTATGTACTTGTGGACTCCCGATTTGAAAGGAGATCCCATATCTATAAAGTAAAAGCAGCAGCTTTAGGGATGATATTCATAGCCTTTGGCAGAAGAGAGTTACACGACTGTAGAGATGATCACTATGGAACTCTTTAGTCCTCATTTCTGGTTTTAATTAACAAAATAAAATAATTACTTTAGCAGTCTAGATAATCTTTAAAGGAGTAGAACTGCATTCTAGATTGAATAGGATCTTCACAAAGAGCATATCCAACAATGTTGTTAAATCAGACAATGTAAATCAGTCTGCTAAGAACACAGAGCACATGCTGCTGTTCACCCTGATTCAGCAAGCAGCAATTATTTCTGTTTCATGCAGTTAGAGGCTTCTTATCTGACTAGCTTTCAGGATGGGCATCAGCGGCACCACCAGTACAATCTAAAACACTCTCAGAAGCATCAAGTCCCGCTTCTGCCTCAGAATCTGAGGGGACACATTTCAAATCCAAAGTTTCGTACAGAAAAATGGCTGATGACAGGATGTATCACTTCAGCTTGTCTTTGCTGCTTTTATTAGGGCAGCTTTTTATAATTCAAAATACCCACTTGCACAGTCTTTTTCCTTTTGTAAAAAAGACTTCACATCTATTTGCTTCCTGACACAATGAAGTGGAGACATAACACTTTTTTTTTATCAAATCACAGTTGTGAGCAGGACGGAAAAGGAAGCACACCATTTTCTACACAAAATGCAGAGTGCGCAACAGGACTGGATTCCAAAAAATTTCAGTGTTACGTAGAACTTTTGACCATTTCTGTAAAACATTGCAATTTAGATTGTCTTTTTTACGAAATAAAATACACTTTGATGATAGAGATGCAACTAAAAACACTGCTGACATTACTTGCATATGTTTATAAATACCAAATTTACCTTAACAAAAGCTATTGGGAAAGTTTACATTTTTAGAGGGCTTAATTCACATTAATGTGCTTTTGTCACAGAACAAAACGAAACAACAAAAGAGCCGTAGCACTAGCTTACTTGTGGATGTGTATACTAGTGAACTGGGGGCACTGTACACGGGAGATCCCTCCTGGTTTGCCTGGCACAGCAGCACCCTGCCTACAAGAAAGAGAGAGAGAGTGGTATCTGCTTTTGGAACACTTAAACTAAACTTTCATTTTCATCTCAAAACAGAAATAAAGCCATAACCGGAGCAGTGCAGCGAAGCAGGGGCACTTTTAGTCCTTTGACTTCAAAGCAGAAAGAGCCCCGATCAACACGTACAATTTGACATTTGAAAAAGCAAACCACAGGCATCCCCCCCAAATACAAACACCCTTTTTATCACCCGGGGAAGCTCGTGCACACTGGAGCACTTGCAGCAAACACCAGTCCCTCTGGTTTCTCTCCCTCTCTGCCCTGTCCCTGCACCAGTAGCTTCCCAGTTTAGCGCTGCCGCTAATGGGAAATGAGAGGCTGCTCCATCAAACGCAGCAGATAAATCAGACCGCAAAGCTCACATAGACAGTTGTTAGGCCGAGTGCGTACTCAAGTTATACTGCTTAATTTAACACTGGTGCAATCACTAGTACATTTGATGATTTCAGTGTTTTTTTCTCAAATGAGAAACACATAAACATAAGTTACTTTCCAGTATATAAGCTGGATTCAGAATTAAGAATAAAACCAAATAAAACAAATTAAACCATTTAAAAAAAAAAGAAGAAAAAAATGGTAAAACCAGTAACCAAATGAATTTAAAACAACACTTTTGCAATGGATGTTCATTTCAAACAAATGACAGAAGTTTAGGCTTATTTCCTGTTTTCTGTTTGTTTTTAAATGAACTTGGACCAAATGCCTTACTATTTCAATATCTTTCTCAGTAATTACATTTTAACATTCTTAGCTGAATTCAGACCGAATCGTGACAACTATATCAACATATTAGCGAAAAACCCTTTGCCTTTTTGGAATACGGTCCACTAGGAACAGCAGGATGTTCCCAGGACCTGTCAACACACTCCCTTGACTCTAGGAATGTGTACATTGGAATATGGATGTATTTAACACCATAGATGCTACAAAACTTGTGCTGCTACAGAAACCTGAAATGAGTGAGCTGAAGACACAGATGCATTCATCCAGCTGAGTGAATTGCAGAAACGATAGGACTTATTAAAATTAGCAATTTTCATTAGGTTTTAAGAATAACGTAACTATAATGATTTCAAATATATTTAGCAAATATACAAAGATTTTTAGAAACTTAAGATCATAGTTTCTTTATATTACTCAATATAAATTCTAGATGATACTTCTTCCATGGTCCACAGGTATTTTCCTATTCTTTGCAGCTAACATTCTTACATTTTTGTCTGATTTCATCTCATACAAATCTAATTTTCCCTACTTGAGTCTTCTAATTTCCAATGAAAGTACTTAAAAACAGATGTTTTTTTCATCCATGCTACTAGACCGTATTTAATTTGTTGCACAGAGTTTTCTAATTATATTTTGACAATCTGCCTTCGAATTTGTATGCAAAATTAATACTAATACCTAAAACACTAGTATTAGATTTTGTTAGAAAAATATGGAACTTTTAAATCTGCTTTTATGAGAAATGATTATTTCTGCTGCATCTAATTTTGGTATTAAAATATTTAAATTGTAATTTATACAACTGGGGAAAGACTGAATTATTTACAATGAGAGCTTCTGGATAAACTTCAGAACACTGAAACCATCTATAAATTCCCTAATGGACAAAACCCATTCTTTTTCTTCTAGAATACTAAATTCTAGCATGACAGGATAAAGGATGGTGGTGTTGTTTCTTTTTTTAAGAAAGGATTTTATATAAAGTTCTTAATATTTCTGTTCAAACTGTGATTTCATAATATAACAGAGCTGATGAACTTCAAAAAATTACAGTCATGCAAGAGTTCATCTTTAAGTCTGCAATGCCTTCTGTACCAGCATATTTAAGGTTGGTATTTTCTCATTAAGAACAAACTGCAAGTTGTTGGGTTTCAGTGTTTTGTTTTTTTTTTACTTTTCCCTAATATAAGCATCTACTTGTTTGGTCACAGCAGGCATGTGACCAGTGACACAAGATTTTGGAGAACATCAGCACAAAGTCTCTCCTGATTCACTCTGTCAGAAGGATCAGATCAATATTAGCAGCTACATCTGCCAAGTGTATTCCCCACAGGCGCACAGAAGAGCTTTAGACAGACCAGTGGCAGAAGGGAAACTGAGGCAGCCGTGCTGCTGGTTGTAAGGGGGTGGCTGGGCCAGCCCGTGGGCTGTGGGGTGCACAGCCGGTCTCTGTGTCACCGCGGGGCACGGGGTGTCACCTGGACACTGCTCTAGGACTACAGAGATCCCCCAGACTGATTCACTCCTCATCCCTGGTGTACATGCTGGCACCACAGACAAAAACGTACTTTTCATGATCAAAAAATACTCCCACTCATGCTTGTCTTCCTCCAGCGTTTGATTAGGTGCTTTGTTGAAGGACTATAGTTATTTTGAGGAAATAATTACTCTAAAAATATTCAGGGCTGTGAAGAAAATTATCTAAAGTCGTTTATGTTTTTAGGATACTAAAAATTCAGTTCCCAATAGTTCTAAGATATTTGACTGAAAGTATTTTCCTAATTTTGTCATACTTTGAAAAATAAGTTTTCATGTATAGTTATTTACATGATTTATACAAACTAATCTGCAAAGCATAAGGGGAAATACCAACACACTAGCGATGATGCACAGACTACTCACTGGCTCATACAAGACATATGACAACGTTCACTGTATTTCTCAAATACTCAGGTAGCTAAGAAGAAGGAACCAGGATCAACGACAGGACTTTCCAGTAAATTATAAAGGATTTTAAATCACTTGTGTTAAAACCAGTTTTTAACTGGAACTACTGTTTAGCCAGCACTACAGGCAGTTTAAAAGTAGAGGTCTTTGAAAGGATCTGCACAGCCAGTTGGAATCTCTTATGACACCGTTTGTAGAAGTATAAATTGAAACAACATTCTAGAAACCTTGATTACTAGGATTGTATAGTCTATATACCATTACTGAGAACCTGAGCTTAGAATACATCACCTCCAGTATAGATGGCTTTAACACCTTTGCTCATGAACAAAAACTTTCCAATTTACAATACTGTTATTTATTCTCCAAGAATTTGGGGAGGTTTACAAAAAGGAAGAGGACAGAAGTTGCACTGTAGTGCTCAGTAATGCGTTGGGGTTTTGCCCTGGAATGTAACTGAGACACGGGAGAAAAACTGATTTCCTGCTTTCACTCTGGGAATCCTAAAGAACCAAAGCTTCATATAAAGCTATTCGGACAACTCGGAGATGACAGTGGTTCCCTATAGCATACTCCATCGTAACATGAGAGTAACCACATGAGCATTTTCAGTGCCAGAAATTAATCAAGTCAATCTCCAGGGCTGGTCTAAAGTGGGTATTAGTGCATGGGTAGCTGAGTGTTTATAATATAGAAACTAATTTAGCACATACAAGGAGATTTAAGGAAGATTACATCACTCTAATCCATTGTGAACTTGGCTTTCCAGGTAAAGTAGCTCTTCTTCATACATGTTTATGCCATTAGCAACAAGAGCTTCTTACTGCTTTTTGCAACTAAGTACCAGTTCATACCTTCTGTAATACTATTCACCAAAAAAACCCCTAAATAAACCCACAGGAAAAAGTAAATAAAAGCTAAAAATATTTGTGTCCCATTTCACCTATATTATTATAATATAAAATGTTATTTTATTACTTTAATCTAAAAGCTGTATTATTTATTAAATTCAGTTATTTCATTTTATCTTTCTCCCAATACAGCTGGATGTTACACAGCCCAATCTTCTCCCTTGGTTAGTTCTCACTCATTCTGATCACTGTTTTCCTTTGTCCCTTTTGCAACTATTATTCTTATACACTTAATTCCTCTTCCACACACAACGCATGCAGAACACTACAAAGCTGCATCTCTCCTGAACACATCAGGAGTTTTGCTAGTGTATCAGAGATCCTCATAAACAATCCATGTCCACTCTTGATTCGCTGTTCTAAATGCGTAATTTAATATTGGTCTTTCCACACAGAAATAGCACTATCTTTGTTCTGGTCTGAAATATTGTTCTATGATGGACTATTTCAAAATGTATCACAGAAATGGATCAGAAACACCTAACTAAAAGGCCACTGTGGTACAATAATAGCATACGTTAGCTTCTCTTGTCCCATCTGACTAGGGAATTTAAAGAAAGCCTCTATCTTGAATACATAATAGTTAAGTGCTCTCTTAGCCCTTAATTACAAATAGTGAAACATGGCCTCAGTATGCTTTTAAATATGCTGTTAATTAAATTTTTTAAAAAAAAGGCTTTGGAGCACCTTCAGTTATTTGGGATCTTTCTATAAATGGAATCATATTCATTTAGATTTTAACACAATGATTCATGGATGATTGTGTTGACATATTGAATTGCTTCCTCCATCATTAACAAGGAATAAAGTAGGTTTACCCAAAAATACACACATCCTTCTTTCTTCCAATATCTTAAAAATACAAACAAAAACTACTTTTAATTCCCTCAAAGTTATATAGACAGTCTCACTTAAACAAGAGAATTACATGGTAGGGAGGAGAATCTAAGGCAGGTGATGTCCAAAGCTGCATTTGCAAGTCCAAATCAGTATCTACATAAGCTTCTGACAGCAAACCTGAAATGCATTCAGTTAATGAGTAACTTGTGTATACTTGCTTCTGGTGATGAGAATCTGTGCTCTTTATATACACCTATGTAGTAAATCCCTGACTCATATTTGACTGCACATAGGCTATTAAAAACAAGAAGTGGGGTGGGGGGAGGAAGACCAAGGTGCTGGAGGTATGTGTCTCCAAGATATTTTTGTGGATATTTTTATTCAAAAATTCTATTTAAGATACCATTTTTCCCCCCATCACTTTTCTAAGCATAGTGAATGTTTCTTTATCATCACTTCTCTTGGAGTGTCACCAAAACACTCAATGGACTTAGACAATGACTCAGGAAACAGTAATGCATGTTACGACAAACATAATTTCTAAGCCAACCTTCCAATTATTCTTTGCTCATTATATCATTCCAAGCTTTTTGGAAACAGACCTCTCTCCCCTCTTAGATATGTTCGGTATTCAATATACTAAGTCACGTACTGGGATTAGTAGGTGTTTATATCATGTAAGTAAAAATGAGATGAGCAACAAGGTTTGCGGCTGTGGTAAGAATTTTGTGTGAGATTCTCCTCATGTCCCTTCTCCCCACCTCCTCCTCCTTCTCCAGGACCTGACGAGTAGAGGTTAACTGATCAAGACTGATCAAGACCTTGCGGATAGCACAGGAGCTGGGAAGCGGCAAATTCTCCGAAGCTCTGCTCCCACGTCAACATCCTTTTCCTGCCTCTCCATGTGCTGACCTGCTTTAAAGTTTCACCCACTTCACCAATGAAAAGTTGAAAGTTATATCCACTGCTGATTCCCTAAATTCTCAAAGATCGCTTTAGGAGGAATAGCTTGACAATGCAGCATGCTTTCAGTGGCAAATTGAGGTTGTGCCATGGTACCATTAGCATGTGGCAAAGTAATGCCAGCTTGAAAACACACACCGTGTGACTGACTTGTTTCTATTTTCATTAGCGTGCCAACCTTGCCGTAGATGGGCTGTATTTTGCAGGAACAATTTATGTAATGTTTCCATTCACCATGCAAACCAATTGCAATAAACCATTATTTCCAAACATCATTTAAAAATTATCAATCAGCCATAGACATTCCTTGTCTTGTAACCAAAATCAAACTACTGGGTCACACAAACTGAATTGCTGCTTATACCAAAATACATAACAAGCCTAGAGAGCTTATCTGTGTTTGTTAGTGAATTTTTATCATTGGCATCCAAATGTACATCCTTATCTACATACTGTCACCAAAAAATCTAACACTGTAAATGCACTATGTAACCACGTCAAAAACTGAAAGTGCCATTCTCAGTATCGCCCACAACTGCAACTTCCCTACACAATATGTTTACTATATGATAGATATATACAAATTCAAGTGCACATAAATGGATATTCAGTGATATTCACTGCCATTATCTTACACTGGGAGATTTGTCCCACTGAAGTTGTTTAGGACCTTTGAAAGTCAAATCTTTATTCCTAATCTTTCTAGGTCCTCCTAGTAGACTAAAAGGTAGGTAAATGATGGCTACTCAAACATGAGAGAAATTCTGAAGTATAAACTCTGAGCTTGTATTATACTATCCTTGAAATAGGATACTTGAAAATACACTTACATTCTGCTCATAACTAAAATGGGTCACATTCATACATCTGGCTGATGAATGAAGACTGCAATATGAACAGACTCACAGAAAAATTAAACT
The DNA here is from genome assembly GCA_013399365.1 of Pampusana beccarii. NCBI lineage: Eukaryota > Metazoa > Chordata > Aves > Columbiformes > Columbidae > Pampusana > Pampusana beccarii. The sequence goes on along the minus strand of VWYH01002553.1, from coordinate 427,039 downwards.
GGAGCCTTACTGCACAAACACAAACACTACAGTTTTACAATGGCCCTGGAGGGATTACAAGTAGATGTGTTTATACTTTATCTCCTTAGATTATATAAAGACACTATTTTCTGTGTAAATTACCTATTTCAGTAAATCGATAAAACAGAGATGCAAATCTAATGCAATTAGATGCTGAGATGCAAATTACTAATCCCTCAGTTCTATTTACTTACCCCAGTAGATGTTGGTTTTAACTTACAAATAAAATTCTACTCTGAATGACAAACTAAGAATATAAAAGAGCAAAACTTCAATCATCATGCATAATCCTGGCTTTAGTTATTCTATTTCTTCCCTAGCCCATTCAGATTCCAGAATTTCAAGAGCATGAAAAAACATTACAAAAATGGAAACGCATCGTTGCCAGACTTTCCAAAACATCCTCTTTTACTAGAAGCAGTTATATCCTTGGAGATTTCCCACAAAACAATTTTCACAAAGAAAATCTGACAGAGCCAATCTGACATAGATTGTGTACCATTGTAAAGCACAGCTTCATCTCAGCTACCTCCACAAATGAGTAAACGAATGAAAACTCAGTGTTTTGAAATTTACTCTCAATAAGTATTATAAAGAGCAAATACAATGCAAACGTATTGGGGATTCTATCATCCAATGCCCCAAATGGGAAAAAGAATGCATAAGATGAAACAGAAAATATCTAGCTATATGTTTGGAATACAGTTCAATATAATCTTAAGGTGCTTTAGCGTTAATTTGCAGATGTAATCGAAGTTTAACACACAAAGTTGTTTTCCATTCCACTTAACTGTATTAACTTTACATTACATATATTACTTTATTATTTTACATTGCAGAACAGTTTGTCTGCCTGACTGTCCATCCTAACGCATGGATCTTCCTAACTTTGTTATTCTTCTAATGAAAGGAATTTATTCTTCTGCATAACTGCTATTAACTTATCTAGCATTGCAAATATCCCATCCAGTATTGAAAAAAAACAAACCAAACTGCAACAACAAACCAAAAAAACCACAATCTCCCCCCCACCCCCCAAACAAAACAGAAACCAAATAAAAAAATCCCCTCTCCCCCCCAAAGGAAAATAAACAAAAAAAATCCCTCACACGCAAAATACCAAACCAAACCACTAAACAAAAAAACCCCACAAACAAACCAAACCAAAAACAGTCCCAAGAGTTTTAGTGATGCCCTTGTAGTTTTTCTTAAACTTCTCTCAGAGAGATTCTTGAGTCATTGCTTTTTACATATATCCATAGCTGGTATTTGAGTTTCAGTCTCAGTTTTATTCCATCAGACGACCCCCATGCACACTGTAGCCCAGACAGTGCACACCCAGGCTGACCTCTGTTGTGAAGTAACTGGTGAGACAGTAACAGTAGCCTTAAAACAGCTGGTTTTATATCCGGCCTCTAAACCTACATCACACAGAGTCTGATGAAGTTGAGCCTGGACCAGGTTTAGTCTTGTCCCCTGAAGCAGACCACCCCAGCACATGCAGTTCGAAGTTGCCCAAAAGCCAATGTGATGGTCAGTGCACACATGGAGCCTTCAGTTTCTTGCAAACAGAATATATTTCATCTGCACTAAACCTGCCCTGCAAACCCCAGGCCAACATGTGGCAAGTGGGGATAATTGTCAGATATACTTAAAAACCGTGCTCATGCTGCAAACTAATGTATTAAAAGGAAGAGGCCAGGGAGAAGGTTGTGGAAAAAGATATCTCAGTATAATGTTTATAATTAGACAGTTTTAGGCTGCCACCATATTTATTTAATTTATTTTTGGTCTGTTACTAATTAGGGAGCCATAGAATACACTTTCACTAACCACCAGAATGACATTTAAAGAAGTCCAAGCATTATTCTTCCTCAAAAGGTCCTCTTCACAAATAAAACACAGTGCTTAAATTTCTTTTTATCCCTTTAAATGCTGATCAATTAAATCCAAAATAAAAAACATTTGAACAGCATACAACAATTTAGAACCAATGTAATAACAAAGAAATGACAGCATAGCTCCTGCCTGATCAGAACAATTTCTTTTGTTTTATTAAAGTAACACTTAAACAAACAAGGCAAACTGCTTAGTAGGTGAACTTAGGAGAAACATGGCCAGCAGATCAAGAGCTGTTGTTATTCCCCCAAAACACACACGCTCAGTGCCAGCAAGACTGCACCTGAAATACTGCATCCAGTTTTTAAACCTACGGCCACTCCAGTGGAGGAACTGGAGAGGATGTGTTTGAGTGAAACCAAGATGGGCAGGGGTCTAGAGCTTGTGTCCTGTGAAGAGAGGTTCAGGGAACTGAACTGGATCACACTGGCAAAGAAGAAGTTAAAAGAAGTTAAAATCTAATAGCTTTCTTTGCTTGAAGGGAAGTTACAAAGATGATGGAGCCAAAAATCTCACTGGAATGAATGGTAGCAGATGATAATACAAAAGGTCAATGGCCACCACCTACCTGTAGCTGGGGAGGCTTAGGTTGGACATTAGGAAAAGGTTTTTCACTAAGAGGGCAGTGCAGCACTGGAAAAGGTTATCCAAAGAAGACCCTAAATCTCTGCCTTCATAGATGTATACAAAGTCATTGCTCACCTGATCTAGCACTGGTGTTAGTCCTGCTTCAAAAAGGAAGTTGGGTGGTATTTTGACATGTTGGATGGAATTGAAAACATAAAATTTTCAAAATCATCAAAAGTGTCCACATAAGGTAAAGTACAAGGAGACAGCAAGCATGATACTCTTCTCACAGGTATTCTCCTAGTTTCCAACCATTTGCTCAAAGCAGCCTCCATGTATTTAATAATCAGCAGTGGATTTCTCTCCCATGACCTAACTAAAACATACTTTTAACACACAAGGTGCTCTATACTGGAATAAGGTACTCATTTACCTTGCAATCATAATCACATGTTTTATTGTGATTATACTTGGTCCTTCTTCACCCACTGCTCACAGAACAGGTGTCAAAGTAGAATTCAGGCTTACACACAGGAATTTATCATTCCAAGCCTACCTCACATATATTGCTTTATCTTTGGGTTCAACATTGCAAGAGGAGCAAGTTTACTCAAGGAAATCAATAAATCTTCATAAGTGCTACCAAGCAGAACTACCCTTGAGGAACTTTATTACCCAGCAGTTCAAAAGGAAAAGCAGGTTTTTGAGTTAGGACCTCAGAACAAGTAAAAAACCAAGCAAGGCATAGAGAAGGAACAGAGGCTAGAGAACTTTTGTCATTCGTTGGCCCTATTTCCTTCTTTGCAGTACCTATTTAAATAGGCTTTTTCTGTTCTTCTATGTATTATTTTGTTTCTACACATTTTTTCCACCCCAGAACAGCTAATGTAACAATTCTGCAACTTTCCCCCGCCTCAACTTTGTTCTTCGCATCCATGCAAGCTCTACCAACTTGTTGGCAATGTTTCGTCATCTCAGAGGATTTTCATCTACAGTAACTACAGATAACGACTTTTAGAAAAACCTCCAGCATTAGATACCTGACCTATCACTGGAGAACGGTATAAATGCTGCTACTGTAACACAATGGGGTTGCAGCACTAACTTATGCTTAAAAACTCCAAATCCATTGACGCGCAGTAGTAACACAGGGTCGGTCTGGTTTTGCTGTGTAGTCACCTAAGACTAGTTCAAGTGGGATATCTTAGTAGTAATTAGCTCAGGCTCATTTGCAGAGAGCTCTCGACCTACATCTCAGCAACATTCTACCAATAAGCAAAGAGATCCAAGACCGCTCCCCAAAACACCCCCTTTCCCCTGTTTTAAAGGAACTCCAACTTTCAGCAAATACGCAGTTTCTGTTTTTCCATATTCTATCTGTGCACAAATTCATCATAATCCAGTATCAAATGATTCCTCTATACCAGATTGTGGTCAAAATTCCTGAACTTTTACACTGAAGAAGCAGGAACTCCTTTCTTCACCATTCTCTATCTTCTGGTATAAAGGTCTATCTAGAGCTCAAGACTCACCATGAAATAATCAAGAGTATGGAATTTCTTTTAGAGATCACACAGGAACAGTATCAAAGCCTAAGTGTATACCGTGTTATTAAAAAACCATCCAAATAGAAGAAACAACTTTAAAAGGGAAATAGTGACAGTATCTGTGATTTTCTCTTTAAAAAGTGCAGACATCAATACAATGATAAATATAGGTCGATTAACCTTGCTCCAGATTTAAATGTATAACCAATTAACTAAATTAATCTTTCAAAAAATAACAGTCATTGGCATTATTCTTTGAATAATCCTTGTTCAGTTTCCATGACGGTATACATTTTAATGAAAAACTCATTATAATGTGGCATAAGGCATAATTAATTCTGGAAGTTTTTTTGAGTAAATAGCTAGTACAGATGCTGAATTCCATTTTTCTATTGGCTTTATTAATTTTTCATAAACCAGTATTTCCACTGTAATGGCTTGTAACAGCTACACAGAAGTTTTAGAAATGCATTAACTGTCATCACTGATGTTAATCTAATTAGGATGTCATCATTTGTATGATGGTACTTTAACATTATGATTTTTGAAACAACAGTTGCAGCTTTGTTTTATGCTTTGAAAAGGAGCATCTATATAACTGACAGATGGGATATTAAACAATAATTATTTTTCTGTATTTTGAAAATTACTTAAACTGTTTAGCTAACAATGGTGAGAATACGTTTCTTTGTGAAAATCTGCTTAGTCAATGGTTAAGTTCAAATCTAAGCGTATGCAATCAAATTATAAAAAGAAATAACCTATATAATGACAAACAGATAATCTTCAGCAAAATTGTGCTTTACAGATATGGTACAGTGAACTTTTACCTTAGGATTAGAATTGCTGCACAAGCATATAATTCAGCTTCACAAACTCCAACCACCTTCCCTGAGAAGTGTTTCTAGGGTATTTGCCGAGCTTATGCAAGAGTCATTTAAATTCAAAGAGAAACACTAGAAAGATTAAATGAATCCCAGGTGCTCTTATGCTCCAGAAATAGATGCTTTAAGACATGGACAAAGAGAATTAGTGTCAGCAAACATACAGGAATCCTCTCTTCCCCTGGGTTCCTCTGAAGTGCATGTTTATATATATTGTACTATAGTATTTCTTCATTTCTTAATTATATATAACATTATATTTCAAAGTTTAAAACAAACTTGTGAAAGGAAGATTGTTACAAAATCTGCTTCTTGGAGGATACTGCTAGCTTCCAAATTTACAGCATGCTAAAAAGCCCCAGGCATCTAAATATTCTTTCTCTTCTGAAGGCACGTAAAATAGTCAAAAGCACAAGCTCTTCCCCTTCTTTTCATTTTAAATGATGGGGAAAATTTTCCAAGCCAGGGTGGAGTATAACATCTAACTGCTCAGGAAACTGGGTGCCTACAAATAGTCCTCACTGGGTTAAGGTTATTTATGAAGCGAGCACAACTACTCAGCTACGTAGGATGACTCTTGAAATTAGCTTCTCAAAAACTTCTAGCACTTAAACACTGCTCAGGATAAAGAATACATCATTAGCCACTTAGATAAAAGGAGAACGGGATCTTTATGACTTGTCATTGAGCTGTGGCTTGTTCTCATGATTCTTCTTCACTAGTCTTAAGCCTTTTCCAGTGCCAATCTAATTTTTGACTTTTTTGAAATATTGTTTGTTGTTTATGACCAGACAAGAATATTTTCTCATGCGGGACACTTTGAATTCAACTATTTTCTGAAAGAAAGTTCACTAGATTTCCAGGTGATTTCTGTAATATCTTTTCCCCCACCTTGCATACTGGAACTGTCAAAACAGAAGCCTCTTCAACACATATGCATCCTAAAATGTATTTTCTGCCACTTACAAGGACAAAGTCTTTTAAAATCCCCTTACTGCGTCTCAAGTTATCTGCTTTAAAGGACTCATCTGGTGTAGTAACACGGGTGCGATAATATCCTACACTCAACTAAGGAGAGCGTAAGAGATTGCTCAAAAATTTGTCATTCCAAAAAGCAAAACAGAAAAAAGAGAAAGATCTGCAATAACTGAGAGGAACAACATGGAATGTTGCTTTCAGACTCCCCAAGACCAAAAGGAAGGCGAGGTCTTACAGATAGAATAGAAAATACATAAAATTAAATAAGCAGGTAAAAATGATACTATAACAAACCATGGAAACAAAGAATGTAACAGCTTATGGTAAGAAAGTACCAGAATACTCCTAGTGAAGAAACCAAACTGCAAATCTGTATTTTGCAACCTGTAGATGTGTATGGGGGAAGATAACAGACTCTAGCTTAACATAGCATAATTCTGGGTCACTATAAGATTCAGTTAAAGTGCATGGATAATCAAATAAATGAAAAGATTGTCCCAGTTTACATGAAGACTTTGTGAGATGAATCGCACAGTGCTTCTTACAATATTTCCTGATTAGGACCTGTGTAAGAACTTGATAGTTTCCTGGAAAGGATAAGCTGAAGTGGAAATCATAACTTCATTAAGTACTTCTTTCTCATAAGGAGGAAAAGCATCTTAAATAGTGACCTTTTATTTACGAGAAGGAGATGATGTGGACATAAGTCAATTTAAAAAAAAACAGCTTTAACTTATGATGTGTAGAAAAGTGGAATTCTGTGAAATACTGAAAATGATAAATGTAAAAAAATCCACCGTCCTTTTGTTTCCTATGAGATGTCATTTTAGGACATCCCAGTGGAGCTGTGGGAAGGGCAGGAGGTGTCTTCAAATCGTAACTCATGAACGTGTCGCTGGAAGCCCACATTCCTGCTATCACACAACCTAAACAGTCATATTTCTGGAGCATTCTAATTTACTACAGCATGAGCATTTCAAAGGCAGAAAAACATCTTAGAATGGCTACTTAGGAAGAAAAATCTATAGCGTTTTCCAAATATATAGTATTTTTCAGTCCCCACCTAACACTTTGCTTATGTAGTGTCTGTTGTACATCTGCTATGTAGCTTATAGTCTCCATTTTTAGCTGTCATGCATTTCCTCAAGAAAGGTTTTCTTTTTCAGAAGTGTACACTCAGGAAAAAGAGCAGAGCTATCACAATCATGTCACTGGTCCTAGTGTTTACCATTATCTTCAAGGTTTTAGGGCTGATTTACATTGCGTTCCTCCCTATTTGACTTTAATTGCCTGCTTCAAGTTGTCAGGACATAACTATATCTTAGATTTGCATTGCATTAGGGGATCTTTTCCTTTCTCTATTGATCTTGTCTTACGGAGTAATTTAACTCAACTCTAATTTTCTTTTGCATGCGGGGTGCTCTCTATCCAAGGAAGTGAGTTATGTGTATTCAAGTGGTGCATCTTATGAATCTTGTTAAGCTTTACCGCCCTATAGCCCGCACTGATGGAATATTTAATCACAGAAATGAGTTGGCAGATATGATGTACAATACGGTTAAGCCTTGCGGCATGTGTCTTCACCAGCAATTGAGAAACGGGTGAATTTGCCATTCATCAGTGCCACCCTGACAGCTTTGTATAACCTTCTGGTTTTTTACTTATTTATGAAGATTAAAGGTACTTTAAATCAACAGTTTCTCTGCAAATGTATCATCTTTATTTCAGAAGTGGCCAAATTTTTCATCATTTATTAGAAGCTAAAGGAACTTCTTGCACTGACTGAGAAAGAGTTGGTACAATTTTAACATGACAGTGCTGGAGACAGTAATTAAACCAAATAGGCAGAACTGCGACTGTCTTAAAAATTGCATTTCTAATTTTATAATCTTCCAAAGCGAAACTGCTTCTTCTCCAAGTAAGGTGGTGGGGGTGGACACAAACAAAAATATCGCGGTGTTATATCATGGTATGCAAGAACTTCATTGCTCTTTATTGTTTCATTTTCTAACAACTTTAAAAGATCTGCACAGACCTCCTTTTTTTCTTAACTCAATTGCTTAAAAGAAAGTTTAAATGTCTGAGAAAAACTTCTAGTCGATACAGAAAATATGCATTTGACATGTATTTAAATAAAAAACCAACAAAACAAACCACAAAGCTTGCTTGCATGTATAAACAGAAAAATATCTGAAATACAGTAAGGATCTTGATAAAACCTTCTGCATAGGTATGGTGGAGTGCATGTCATAATTCAAAAAATTAAATTAATACTCTTCTAATGGTAATTAAAGATTCTCATTAAGAAGGGCAAACACCTCCCTTGTGTTGGCAATAAAAATGCACTTGGGACTTTAGGAGGTTATACAAAAAAAATCAATAACCTGCCATTTTATAATTAAAAGACAAAATAAATGTTAGGGAAAAGTCCAGTAAATTAGGAAAATTACCTTCAGGAGAGATTGAAAATATTGATTTTAATTTACAAACTATGTGAACTCTTCATGCCCTACTTCATGCGACAATTATAAGTCAGATTGTTAATTCTGCGTACGTATTAGAAAATTGATTACTGTACTATGGGAATATTATTTTATTTGTCATTAACACAAAGTAATTTATATAAAATGACTAATAACTCTGACTTTCTAATTTATGCAAGTTCAGGGTTGGTTCACTAACTACTCAAACGAGATCAATGTTAAATTCCTGTTTTCAATGTCGGCATACATCAAGGAAGGAAATAAATCCTGCCTACACTAAATACTGCAATTCCATGAACGCCAAGCTAGTATTTTTATTATCCTGTGCCACTTTTATAACACAATACCCCAATTGGAGCGTTTTTACCTATCTCAATAGATTGCACTGGATGTATTACAGGCAGCTTTTTAAAAATAAATATCTGTTTGTAAAAGCAGTCCTATTTAACAGCTTTTATCTCTTGAAGTCCCTTCAATTAACAAAAGTTTTCCAGCTCTGTCTGGTGGAAGCCTGAATATCTCTGCGAATGGAGATCCCCCAGCTTCTCTGTGCAACCTTTTCCCATGCCTCACCACTACCTGTGAAAAATGTTTCCTAAAATCTGTTCTGTACTTGCTGTAAAGAAAGTATTTTACAATTACCTCTTTATTTTCAATTACCTAAGTGTGTGACAATGGATTGTTTTTTTAAACGTGATTAGGTATTTGTATCCAGAATACACACCCACAGACAACTGAAAACCAGATTGACATGGAAAACTAAAGAACTCCCAGTTTCCCATGAAAGTCATGGAAGATTCATATGATGGTGAACCTAAGAAAGGAAGGCAACTTTATTACCTATTAGAAACATTTGGGTTTACAGTGATTATTTCTGTCTTCGATGTAAATTATTAGCCTCTAATAAATGTTTTTTTTCAGCCTTTCTAGTGATTATGGTTATGGATGGGATTCAAATTCCTCTGAAATCAACTGAGGTTCGGATTACAACCATGTTGGTTTTCAATACTGTTGCTAAAGCACATTTAGAAACTTTCTACACTGACTGAGTTCAAGTAGGAAAAGACTATATTAACCCCAAATTGTAACCAGGATCAGAAATCAACCTCAGTGAAGACTAAAGAGAGGATATAGATTACAAATATGGAAATTTTAAGAAACTGAAAAACTTAATACAAAATTTAAAGAAAAATGTTCAAGAAAAAAATTATGGACACACGTTCTTTACTTGTGTGCGTCTATGTACATGTATATGTACGAAATACATATTTATAGATAGATAGTTTTGTGGTTGTTGTGCACCAGGCTTAAATAACTTCTGGAGGAAAGTGACTGTACCAAAATATAAAATAAAATATAAATTAAATAAAATAGAAATGAAATCTTATGTAAGACCAGGACATAATAGTACATTTCATGTTCTATCATGTACTTTCCAATTAAAAGGTATTAGTATATCTTCTATATAAACTGTACTATGCCCAGGTAACTGCTAAAATCCTGCATCACAAATCTGTAAATTACATGCAGATAACGTGAATCAAACAAAGAAACCAATGCTCACACCAAACATATATGCTGTACTTTTGCATGTTTTAAAGACTATTAAAATAAAATATTGCATGGACCACTATAGCATAATCCTTACCTGCATAGAATTCTGGACTATAAACTGCACCAACAACTGGATTTAATTTCCAGCCTGCAGCAAACATAAAAACATAACTGAGTTAATATTGCAATTAGTGATAATAATTATTTTTTTTAATTTTATTTTTGTATAGAGGTATACAGAAAAAATGGCTTCAAAAAAGGTCATTTTAACAAGAGTTGTATTTTCGTCTCAGGTTACAGATCTTTAATATGAGACTCTGAAGTATGGAAATAAGTAACGAAACAAGGCATTCTTTGGACATGTAGTACCACAGTAAATTATCAGGTGAATTACCCTGGCTGCAAAGCACAGTTGCCAGGGACTTACAACTTTAAGTTATGGAATAAAGTCAGAACTAGTTCAGGTATCCTAGTATCATGTGGTACCAGAATAGATCAGGTTTTTTTCATTGGTTCCAAGCCAGAGAGGCCAAAACAACTCCTTTGCTGGAGATAAATGTTTCTGATAAGCACGTGCTAGTGTAGGTTACAAGGCAATCAATCTGAGCATTTTGGTTCTTCTCTGGGAAAAATGAAAGCGTAGACATGTGACATGAAAGAGATTTGAGCACTGTGGGATCCCAGTCAAACGCCAGAGACTTTTCTGCCATTTGCATTTGTACATCAGCCTGTCCACACGGAAACAGGACAATTACACGCACCAGAAGCGACTGTGCCGCCCGCACGTACAGCTGATAAGTGCTGTTAGCGTATTGCTCTACGGTAGCTGGCATGTAAGAAAACGCTGCAGTCACATTCTGCAAAGCTCTTAAGCAGTACAAACGCAGCCTCTGCCTTTGTCTTAGATGGTCACTGTCCTCCCACAGCTGGCACAAACCGAAGCACAGAACCGACAGATATTGTTTATTGCGGGCTCTGGCCAAACTCCAAATAATTGCTGTCCCGTCCTTACACCCGGTGCGGGGTGTCCAGGCAGGCGGGAGCGCAGAGCTGGCCGTGGCGGCAGGGCCTGCGATCAGAGCACGGGTGACACTGGAGGCAGCAGCGCTGATGGAAAAAACTGGCAAACTCATGAGCTTTCTCAGCTGTGGTAAAGGTCTGATTTTCATTCTGCTTTGCTCAGCCACGGGTGAATCTTCTCCCCGTTAACTCCAAACTCCTCAGAACATCTGCCCACTCACCCTTTTTTTTTTTTTTTTTTTTAAGTGTTTGAGCAATTAGTTGAACTACTGGGACTGAATAATTAGGGGTTTTCCAAAAGCACATTTGAATCAAATGAGTGGGAACCACCATTTGGGAAGAAAGAAAAAAAACCCGAGGAAAAGTATCTTTTAAATTCAAGAACTATGGTACTTTAAATAGATCCCATAACTATGCTGCTGAAAACAAAATACAATCAAGACAGGGACAAGGCTTTTCAAAATCAGAAGAACCAAGATTAGAATTTAAATGCAAACTGTATTGAGGCTTGTTTCTGCCTTGGCCATGTTATGTAATGCAAAAGAACAGCAGAACACCATGAAACCATAACGCATTGTAACACTGAAAAAGTGTAACACAAAAATCTCAATAATAGCACAAAATAAAACTATTCCTACCCTTTCGAAATACTGCTATCTCTATCTGATGCACAGTAACTATTTACCGGTAATTAACTGTTGAGTAACAGAGGTGAGGGGTGTTTCTGAAATGCAACTCATTAATAAGTTCAAATAGAGTAAAGAGCAGCATTACCTCCAATCTGCTCTGCAGAAGTAATTGCAGTTGCTATACGTACCTAAAAGACAATTATGGAAGCTGAAAAATGGCCAAACAAGAAGGGCTAAAATGACTTTCCTCCTGAAAATATCACAAGATTTCCACCTGACCCTTCAATTTTACATGCTACGGGATCATATTTACGAATGCTGTGGTATAACAAATACTCTTAGTTAAATTTTGTGATAAAAAATCACCCAAATTTTGAAACTTTCATGGAAAAAAAATATATATATTTTTTATAGCCTGGGGAATATTTAGTATTTCAAATGTCGTACTTCCTCAAAAGACCATTGATGAACACCATCCAAAATGAAAGATTGGACTGAATTTCAGATCTGTCAGCTTTTGCTGTCAAAGAAGCTGACAGACACCGCTCCGCTTCTAAGTTACACTAACAGTGCCACAATTTGTCTGAGAGCAAGAAAAAATCTTGGAAGACGCAGATGCTCTTCACAGCTGAAAGCCACTCTCATCTTTCAGTTCCTTACCTCTCTCACAGTGACGGCTGTCTCATCTAACTTTTTTGAAGCTTATATAGGAAATACTTCATTCATTGTGAAAATAACGGTAATTAAACTTAACTTTATCTTGTCAGCTAGCACTGTGCTGGCCCATGGCTCTGTGGGTTAATCAAGTGTGGTAGAAGTTGATGTATCCAAGTGAGCAGCTGCCGAGTAACCCTACTTCAGCAGCTGGAGGAGGCAAATTCTCTGCAGTGGGTGTTGTTTTGAGCATTTTTCTTACTGTCACAATACTCCTCTCCTCCTCAAGTTGAAACTACAAAAGCTCAAAACTTTAAAACCAAAGAAGGAAACAAACAACCCCCCTGCCTGCCCCAAAACCCTAGCCCACGCCGTCACTTAAAGAAACGCACGTTAAGCGTGCTAAAGGGAAGGAAATAATCACGCTGCACAGTGTACCAAGCTTTGTCAGAAAGCAGGGTTCAGCAAGCCAGAGAGGGTTATTTGCACCCCACAGGTCAGTGGCTGGGGAACGCTTTGGAGGGAAAGCGGCCCTGTGACACCGTTTGCATCCCTCCGGTTTGCACACAGAGCAGGAAGCAAAGGGGAGCGCAAGGAAATTTAACTGTGGCAATAGTCACTAGCTGTGATTTTCAATCTCAGTTTAGATCCACAGAAGGCTCAAATTCAAGGCACTCCAAATATAAACATTTAAACACATCCCTATACTGATCTGTGTCATGTTCCTCATTAATCGCTGCAGTTCTCTGAACTACTTGCATGTAATTCTCTATTCCCTAAAACACTTGGATGAGCATCTTCATCGCAATGTGGACATCCAAAGAAAGTACAGCTGTGAACAGGATAGGTTGGCACACTTAAAAACGTCTCTGAAACGTTCTTGCCGACAACTAGAAATGCTACCCACTGCATTTATTTACAAAGAAAAGGCAGCTCTATCTCCAAAGAGTGTAAGGTGAGCCATCAAAGTCATCCTATCTGATAACAAACATAAAAAAAGCTCTTCTAGCAACTGAACATTTATTAAATTAACTGCTCATTTTGGGAAATAAGTATACTTATTTCAAAAACCACCTAGGACCCAAAAGTAAACCACTTATTTGAATGAAGCTGCATAGATTTTAAAGAACTCTAGGCTTTTGTGCTTTAGAATCTACTGGCTTTTGCAATCATATTTACAACATGAGTCCTGTTATCAAAACAACCAGCAATATTCAGCAATGAAAGACAAAACAGAGTGTATCTTATTTTTAAATTACAATAAATACTAGTCCCTGTCATTTTCATAGAATACATGTGCCCCAACATTGGAAAATAAAGCCACACATTAAAAAAGACGTGGTCCTGAAAAGACAGGCCTGTGCAAACAGAAAGTTTCTGGCTACCTGCATCAGAAGCATCTTGTAAATGTTAATATGCTCATAGAACACAGGAAAACTAGCCTTATATTTTATTTAAAAGATGAGACCCTTACTTTAGACAACAATAGTCTTTAATAATCAGCTATAGTACTGGTTAATTCCTGACAAAATGATAAAGAACTAGAATCATACAATGTCAGGATGACTGATAACAGAAGCAGTGATTAAACTAAATGAAGCACCTTGCACATCTACACTTCATTCCTTGTCACTTGTAATGTTTCTGCAATAACATTGTGATTCTCCTTGTGTGTTTACTTCAGGGGATCTCAGATATTTTTTAAAAGTTAAAAAAAAAAACCATGTATGAACTACAACCAGAGTTTCCCTTGATAGACACCCATCAAAAGCGTGCAAAGAAAATCCTGCATCCACCACCTTGGATGTTTGGATTCACAAACGTAACCGCTGGTTTTTATGCACTAAACAGGACGTCTCATACTTTTGGTGAGACCTAGTCCAGCTGGAACAGGATGGGAAATGACATGCACAAAACACTTCAAGTGGGAAACACTTAACAGCAGACTTTCATCGTTCTGACGAAAATGATAATGTATGACCTAGGTAATCCTGCAGTGCAGGACGCAGAGGAGAACCTTGGCTAAAACCAGATTCCTAAAAAACCTCTCATCTCTATTGCCAGCATTTCCTTCCTTCAGCACTGAATGTGCTAATATGTAACATGTTATTTGCTAATTAACAGTTTTGTAGCCCTAGGATAATATGAATACAAAATATACATCAGCATTTATAACAAAACTACTTTTATCCTTTTTTCATTACCATATAGCAAAGTTCATAGTATCATATGCATATAGGTAATTTATCCCCTTTTTGCAATAAAATCTTGTTACATGATGCAGTCAAGCTTTGTGTTTCATTCACTAGATTCACTGAGATGTTTTAAAGCCAGTAAAAATGAAGATGATTTTTCCCATCTGCATCATTTGCCAGTTCCACATTTACATACAAAATTAGGAAGAAAAGAGTTTCTGAGAAAGCATGAGGAATTTCAGGCTCTTCTTCTCCAGATCATTATAACTAGCTCAATTATCACATGTCAAATGAATACCATCACTATATTTTATTTTTACTGTGGCAGGAAAAAATTATGACTCTTTCTTTAAAAAATAAAGCCACTGTTTGCCCTGGATTTTAGTAAAATCTCACTAACAAGAGCTCAGATATAGAAAATCACTATAAAATCCACTATATTTCAAAATGAAAGAGAGTCTAAACCACTTGTGGAAACATTTACTGATGTACGTGCAGATTTCATCTGCTTTCTACTGGATCAGAAAAACTACATTAAATTAAATTGAAAAGCAAATCATTATAACTACACAGTATAGTAAAACTGGAAAACATAATTGCAATTAACGTTGATTGATGTATTATTGTTTGATGTTGTTGAG
The DNA here is from genome assembly GCA_013399365.1 of Pampusana beccarii. Lineage (NCBI taxonomy): Eukaryota > Metazoa > Chordata > Aves > Columbiformes > Columbidae > Pampusana > Pampusana beccarii. The sequence continues at coordinate 411,967 of VWYH01002553.1, read as the reverse complement.
TTAGGAACTTGTCAGAATTTTCCAAATTCACAAATACAAATACCTCAAGTACATGATCAGACACTGCCAAGGGAAACTTTTTAAAAAATCTATTGCTTCCAAACCCCTCAAATATCTATGGACTATTTTTCTATCATTAATGTACAACATTATACCAGCTTAGGTCAGTATTAGAATGAATTACTTTCGGTAACTTGCAATTTCCATTTTTTCAGGGAAAAAATGCTGGAAGCAGCACCTGATTACAGTTTGCCCTTTAGTTCTAACAAATTATGGAAGGAAGACACAGAAAATTGTCTTTGACTAGATCCATGTCTTGGTGCTAAAAAATATCTCGCGCGTGACAGGGACATTCTTTTTACTGGTCTCCCTAACTCCGTCATCCAAGCAAAACTGAATCCTCCGATTAGTTCATCCATCGCAGCATTAACGCTGCACAAAGCTGGAAGAGAATGACGCTTCCCCATCAGGTGTATTTTCCTATACAAAAGCCATTGCGGTTAAACACTCAGATTCCAACCATGCAAAACGATGCATGCTGTGCCCACACGGCTGTGAATTAGCTGAATTCTACACAGATGGAATTTACGCCCAATCACATTTTTAGGCTGCTGGACAAAGCCTGAGCTCAAGGAGATGCAGGAGATGCGGACTATGGCACTTCATCAGCAGATGAGGTTTCACATGCATTGATATCAAAACCAAGCACCGGGATCTCATGCACTTACCATTCGTGTAAGGGTTGACGGTCTTTTTATTTGTCATTACACGTGCTGTTGCATTATTTACCTAAGCACATAGAACACCGGATTAGAAAGGGTTACAGGGAGAGTCCATGTCACTATTTAATGCATGCATTATTACAGCTATTAGTCATGTAAAAATAAAATGCAATTTAATTTATAGAAGGCAACAGGTGCATAACAAAATCATACTATTTATAATTACATTTACTTTCATAACCATTTTAACTTACAAATCATTTCAATAAAGCAACATCATATCATTTAAACTTTAATAAAAAGACATTAAAAGCAAATTAAAAGGTACTGCATAATTTAAGACTTAAGAGCATGCTTGTATTCCATGATAACACTGATACAATAAATACTCAAAACAGAAAAAAAAAAAAAAGATTATATGAAGGAACATGCAGTGGAGTAGAAGGGAAAGAGACAAGGTACAAGGAAACAAAGAAAATGTCAAAAAAAGGGACAAACGAATTTTAGCAGTGTGCAACATAACCCTTTAGAAGAGAAGTACCATTGGAAAAGCAACATCTAGCATTCAACACTTGGAACAAGAGCCTTTTTCATTGCAAGAATTAACAAAATCATTCAAGCTTTAAAATCACAGCTAACAAAAGGATAAAAAGAGGGTGCATTATTTAACACAATATGGAGTTAACAATCTGAGTAAGATGTGCACGAAGTCATATCCTCAATCCAATCAGTGCCTCCCAGGCTTGCTTAAAACGTACACTCAATTACAGGCGTACCAATATAGAAAAAAATGTAGCATCAAGAAAACTTAATACAACAAGTCAAAAAAATTCACGTGGTATATCAGCGCTAAATACGTGAAACGGCAGATGGACTTCTCCACTTACCATTCAGCACCATCGCCAGCATGGGTATGTATACAGTTACCATGGTTACTGAGAGTTTGGTGAGGGCCCTAAGCGCTACCGTCGAAGGGGGAAAATGAAAAGGCAAAATATGCAACATCTTACTCAAAAGACGACAGCATTTTCAATTGGTATTTTTTTTATTCTAACAAATACGACTGAGGCAGTATTGAAGGGGATCCAGTGGTACTAAAACACATTTGTTGGTTTTTTAATAGCTACGAATGGCTCAGGCCATCCAGACAAAGTAGCCTGATGGTTTCATTAATGATTACATGTTAAAACTGGTTGGTCTCTAGTCTGGCTTTGTTTCGTTTTCTTGTACATCTTTTGGATGCTTCTTTCCCAATCTGAATTTTTTGAAAACCACTGTGGATCCCGCATCAACCCTGCAGCAAAAAAAAAAAAAAAAGAAAAAAA
>VWYH01002553.1:391707-409876 GCA_013399365.1 Pampusana beccarii | reverse complement strand
ATCCACCTTTCAGCAATAACGATAACAATAATAACAATAATTACAAAAGAAATAATAATAAAAAACCCAAGTAAGGCCAGATTCTCTCTCTTTATATATAAATATATATATAAACAATGGGAAGGGGAAAGGGGAGCACACAGAAGACACCAATGATGCATCTGAAACAACAAATGAGAGTGAAGCAGACATTTATAAAAAAGATGAAAAGGAAAATATTTTGAACATGCACCTCGATTTTACGGCCCTCTACCACGGTGCCGTGTAATTTCTCCCTCGCCCTGTCCGCATCAGCACTATTTTCGAAAGTTACGAAACCAAATCCCTGCATGCAGGAGGGAGAAGGGGGGAAAACAACATGCACATTATTATTTCAGTCAATGACCACTTGTTTGTTTATGTTCTCTCTCTTTAATTTAATATTTTCTTGTCCTTGCTTCATTTCTGTAACATGCAAATTAGAAAAATTATAATTGTATTGAGATGTGCAATAAATAAGCGACAAATGTGAACAATTTTTTTCTGTCATCAGTTAGATAATACCCCCTGAGAAATTCAAAGAATGATACCAAAAATACCTTTCTACATGTCACTACAGAGGAAAACAAATCTAACAATAAGAAAATGAAATTAAAATAAATCACAGTGTCTTCACATAGAAAAAAATGACCTAATGAGAAAAGAAAATGAATCACATTTTAATGACATGCAGATATCTCAATGAAATAAAAAAACATGTGCACAAAATTCAACACTGAATGTCAATATACTCTAAAACATTGCCTACTTAATCATGCTGTTGTGATTTTAAGAAACATTGTTCCCATGCAACACTAGGGTAACTTAAACTTTGTCAAACTATATAGCCTTTACTTATTTTTTTATAAAAGCAAAAAACAAAAGAAAACCACCAACAAAACAAAAGTACTTTCAGAACAAAGTATAAACTTTCTTGTATTAACAGATCAAATAAAAATCACATGATGTGAATAGAAAAAGAAACTCAAAGGAATAAAAATGCAAACGTTTTGAATAAGTTTAACTGGTTCATTTGCTGTTTATGTATATTACTTTCCACATACAGAACATGCAACTGGTAAAACTCCAGAGTCCCGTGTTAGTGGGACAGGAGACAAATATGAAATTCTGCCTATGACAAATGCTTTGCTTTATAATATTAGGCTAAACAAACATTTCCAATCCTACTCAAATTATTTTTATTGTGCTAAGTTAAAATAAACAGTGTTTACAATGATATTTTTTTAAAAACTCGAGGCACTGAAAATATTTTAGAAATGTACACCAACCCTTTGAAGTAGTTCTTAACATTAGCACTGCAATGCCTTCCATGCTTTCCCAAAGTCAACTGAACAAATAAGCTTCTACATCCTTGGTGTTTCATAAAAAACAAGAAAAAAAAAAAGAAAAAAGAGGAAGGGAAGATATCTATACATTTACTTATACGTTTTATACAAAGAGGAGACCCAATATGAAACTTAAGGCAAAACTGACACCAAGCATTGAGAAAAACAGTGGATATGAACTACAAAATCAATTAATTGACAAAAAGAGTTAAGAAACTATCAGCATCATTTTATTAATTATTTGGGTTATTTTACCTACACAAATAATATATTTGTTTATGCATTTATTTATGTGTTTATAATACAGAAAATGACATTTTTGTACAGTAGTAGTTTATGTTCCATTCTCTTCAAAGCAGTTTAAACACATTGTGTGTGTTCCTTTTCTTTTATTCTCTTTTAAAGCCACACTGAAGCCTGAGCTCAGAAACACTCTCAGCAGGTCCATGTCCAGCTGCATCCATTCTCAGAACACCTGATTCCACCCATTTTTTCCACCCTACTTTCCCCTTGCTTGTCACAAGACCCCGAGGATGCAACTCTTTTTCCCCAATGCACCAGAAGTGTTTAGAGAAAGCAAATCCCCCTCCTCAGTGCTAATCCCTATGTTTTAAAGGCCTGGATAGGCTTTTCTTATACCTAAACCCACCCTCAACTTGAAACTTTTATTTCAACTGCTTCCTCCCATCTTTTAAAAGATGTGTGAAAAGAAAAAAAAAAAAAAAAAGCTTATAATTTAAGATGCCGTTAAGAAAATTCTGCAGCTGAAACCACTGGTAGAACCACTGATCCAATGAGCCCAGCTCCAAGCAAGAGCAGCAATTCCCCAATTCTATTTATTCTCCCTTCTCCTCCTTGCTAAACTGTCCCTTTGCAGAACTGCAAACATTTGGTGGTAGCTGGTTAGTCAAAATTTTGAATCAGTCTCCTTAGCTCGCAGCACTACTAGTTAATTTTTTTCAAACAACTGAAGGGAAAGATAAAAACCTAATTATATTAAAAAAATAGAAGAAGATATAAAGTGGAGCCACAAGCCAAGATAAGACAGGAACTTCAAAGATCCTGAAAAGAATACTCATTGTAATCTTTAAATTTCTTATGTTCTTATTCTTATTATTCTTATTCTCATAATTAACACTATTTAAATTAAGCTCTTATTATTTATGCAAATCTTTAATTTTACCTAGCTGACAGAGAAACTTAATCACAGAACATAGATTCATTCATCACACATTCAAATATCTACACAAACACATTGACATTAATTTTATATGCAGCTGATTCAATAGCTACTTTAGCTTAGCTTACACTTTATTTTATTAACTGGTAATGTAAATTTCTGCATTTCATTTTAAAAGTCTATCAAATGATTTAATAATACCTAAGGTAGTACGTGAGAAGGTTCTGTTTTAATTTGGGAGGTGCTTTGGAGCCCTAATTATTCGAAAAAAAATATGTTAGTATAATATATACTAGATATTTATAATGTTAATACATATACAGAAAAATAGATTTATAAAAGCATATATATGTAGTATATATCTATATGGAGAATTAATTTACAACTATAAAAAAATGGTACTTGGTGATGTTCCTGTATCTTTGCAGCCTTGCAATTGTGCCTGAGACAAAAGCCACTGGCAGCTCTATTGAGAGCTTCGGTGCTAAAACAGCAGAGCAGCACTAAAATATGCCCAGTAAGGGAAGCCATATTTCAAATCGTCCTTCCAAGATGAGTGGTAAAAGCAGAGAAAGGTACATTTCCAGCAGTTTTTAATGTTACTTTAAACAACGGCTTCAAGAATTCACAAAGGTAAGCCTCATTTATTTAACACAGGTTATAAGAAAGGTCTACACCAAAACTACACTGATATTCTTGCAATTCTTGTAAAAAGAAGAGTTCCAGAAGTCTTCAGTGTTGTCATACAGTTCTAGCGAAGTTATCTTAATTATTATTATGCCCCCAAAGAAACTTTGTACTACGAAATATATATTATTTTGGGGGTTCTTTTAGAGACTCCCTTCTGAAAAATTATTTTATAATTTATGGTGATGCTGCAGTATTACATTTTTTGAGTCTGCAATTCCATTTTTCTTAACTATTATGGTAGGAAAATGAGCTTACATCTGTTGTTTTTGCAATAATCTTTTAAAATGTTAATTATTGGAATAAAAATTAAAAAAAAAAAGGCAGAAGCAAAAAAAAAAAAAATCAAAAAACCTAACAATTCTTTTATGCCAAACTGCAGCTCGAAACAAATTTGAATTTGGATCGTGCAAACTTTTCTACCTATACTGAGTTTGAGACCACTTCGTTGTCCCTTCAATTTCAGTGGAACATGAAATTTCAGAATGGACGTGAAATTAACAGATTAAAAAAAAAAAAAAATCCTCTTCTTCCTAACCCTGTTTGTTAACTTTTTATTTAATTGAGAGAATCTAAGGGTACTTCTGCATATCAAAATACCATGTAGCTGTACCTGAAATAACTCTAACCAAGCTGAGAGCAGCAGACATAAGCAGTGAGATGCATCACAGAACAGCAGCTCACTCAGAGCCAGCTCAGATGCACCAACACAGCACTGACAGTGTAGAAATATTTAATAGGAAGAGGTCCTAGAGCCTCTAGCACAAAGTCTGTAACTGCAGGTGAGACATCACAAGGAAAACCTTTTCCTTGTGAAATCTTTTCTGGAGCTTGTTTTCAGCACAAGGCACCGAGATGTTTTCACTACTGCGAGATCACTATTAAAAAAAATACACAATTCAGAAATACCTCCTCACCCCATCCCTGGAATACTGTAAAAAAGCTTTCTACATATTACATGAATAAGAATTCCATCACTAACAATAAACCATATGTAAGAGTTACAGGTAGACTGTAACTGTAACTGGTGGATAAACATTCTAGTGCATCTGATATGGGAGGAAAAGGAAAAAGATATCATGCATATGACATACACATAAACCCTTATAATGCAGTTGATTTCATAGGAGAAGCATACTGGGCTACAGTTTTGCAACTGGTAGCAATGTTAATGCAGTCACAGCCATTCTATCCGGCTTTATTTCTTAAAAACTGAATAAACTGAAGTAGGCATTTAAGGCAAAGTAATTTTGAGAAAAAAATAGTAAATGTTTGCAATACAATAATAACTCTTTTAATCAAATAAATGTTAAAATAGATAGTTTTCAAAGGGTTGGTGTACTGAAGCTTTAACTAAAGAGGAAAACATCTGCACTTAGATAATCTGGAACAATCACACATTTTCTCGGCTAATTACTAAAGTGGATGGTTATTAGGTATCATTATCATCTTTCATTTCAATAGGGGAAAAAAATACCTATACTAATACAAACCTGCCTACAAACATCTGTAAGTATGGACTCATAAAATAAACAAGATACTTATCACTGAAGAATAAAAACAGCAGAAATCAACGTTCCACTAAAAGAGATCACAGTTTGGAGTAGCTAAAATTACCCCCCCTTAAAAGATATAAAATGAGTCCAGTGATTTTCATGCTGCTTAGGAAACTGAATGACAGCTCAGAACATGTTTTCACTAACACAGACTTTCAGACATTACTTTTTTACAGCAGTGCAGTTGTTTCCTTTTACTCATATAAATATTTTAAACAAATTTTAAAATTCCATGGATGAATTAAACTGCTTACCTTTGAGCCTCGCTCATTAAAAATAATTTCAACATCTAAGATTTTACCAAATTGCTGCAAAGAAATAGAAAAGTTACATGAAAATAAGGTAACTTCAATGCTTCTATCATATACAGCATGTTTCGGAAAATGGTGCATGACATAAAATGTTAGAGAACACAAAATTAAAGATAGTCAAGCACCAAAAAAGTGACACTGAAGAGAAGCCAGATCGATGTTACAACTAAATCATACGTATCATTACACTTATCACCATCATTCCACATTTGCATTTATGAACTTTAAGTTCCGTGAAACCACCTGACAAAGAGGAAATCATCATTAAACTGTGATCACAACGGAGTGAAAGTCTCAAAGTTCTTTTTTTTTTTTTTTTTAGTTTTGTCTTTTCAAATAGCATGTTACTTCCATCCAGTCCAGCTGCCATCACCCTTTTTCATATGTAGTATGCTACCAGTTAATCTGCTTGGAGCATAAAAAACATCACTAACAAGACAAGATTAACAGCTGCGTGGACACTGTCACCCTCTGGTCATCCTTAGCTCTGAAGAACCCAAGTTTCAGAAGACTTTTTGCAGCTGCTTTTCAAGACAGGTAAAGGAGTTTGGTTACTCCTGGTATACAGGAACAAGATTAAACCAATTGGGAGTTTTGTCACTGGCTTCAAAGAGTGAGGATTTCTCTCTGTCTTTGCTGAAAAGGGATAACCATTAGTCCCCTAGGCAATTCTTTTCTTCCTAGAGTAGAATTTCATAGAATCATAGGATCACTTAAGTTGGAAAAGACCTTTAAGATCGAGTCCAACCGTGCACCTAACACTGCCAAGTCCACCACTAAACCATGTCCCTAAGCGCCACATCTACACATCTTCCAAACACCTCCAGGGACGGTGACTCAACCTAGGCAGCCTGTTCCAATGCTTGGCAACACTTTGGTGAACATTTTTTTCCTAACATTCAATCTAAACCTCCCCTGGTACAACTTGAGGCTGTTTACTCTCATCCTATCACTTGTTACTTGGGAGAAGAGACTGACACCCACCTCACTACAACCTCCTTTCAGATAGTTGTAGAAAATTTGGAAAACTATAATGGATACTTACTTGTTAGTGATTTTTCCCAGCTCCGAATTGCACTTTTATTACAATATTAGTAGTAACCATTATCACTATTCACCTTACAATAGCACTCAAAATCATCTAGACATTGTTCACACACGAAACTGGACCACAGTTGCTATCCTAAAGAAAAAGGCTCTACTGAACTTGTCTTAGTAAGAGAATAAACATTTGACTCGGGCAGTATTTAGTTAGAACACTTTCTGATATGACACATTTTGCAATGTGATACTGTAATTTATCTGTGGGTCAGCTCTGTTATTCCATATATCATTAACATGCTGTATGGATCAGTGTTAACACGATAAGTGACACAATCTACAAAACAAAAAGGCAGAAATTAGAGGCAGGCAAATGAAGAGTAATCTAACAATAGTCCAAGGAACTGCAGAAATGAGCCTATACTTCAGTATTTTAAGATATATTAAACAATTGCAGGTCAGAAAGGACAGTATTGCTTCTCTAGCTTATTAAAGTATTTCAACTTGGTGATGAAAATCAACCATCATTTGTTGTCCCTTGGCTTATCTTACGTTTTTGCATTCACAATCTAATTAATGTTTTAACTGCAACTTTGGCCTATCAGCATTCACTGACTCGATGTTTAAACAATCCTCCTCTGCTGTAGTTATGTAAAAAGATCCCCTGCTGTGTGTATAACATGGTCATGATACAGCGTTAGCTTATTTCATAACGGATATTTCAACACATACTTGCAGAAACTTCATTTTTCTATCAATTCAGTAGCTAAGAGTTTACTGTAACCAAGTCATTCTAAAGCTGGAAAACTCTAGGCATTCTTCAGTGTTAATCTTTTGAGACCTAAGACTTAGAAATATTGAAAAGAAATGTAGGTTTGTTCAGTTATAAATTACTAGAATCCCTCACAAAAATAAAATCCTTTCACTTAATGTACTTCCAAATAAAATCCATCTATTTTAAATGGTTTGTTTAATTTAAATAAATTTGCATATTATTCTCCAGAGGGTTAATTATTATGCCTTATGCTATTTTGCTGTTGTGCTGTAAGCTGCATTTAGGGGAGGTTACTTGTACCGAGTCAGATACGGCAAAACAGTCAGTCTCACTTCCCTATATCATACTAGAATTCTTTTTCCAGTGATTTTCCAGTGACTGTTTTCTTCACTTCATACAAACAAACAAGGAAAACCACAATGTCTTAACCCACATACAAAGACATTAGAAGAACTTAAAAACTGGAACGGAACATAAAAGATGGAGAGAAGTATAGTGCCATGAAGGACTTGGTGCTGCACTGCCCAACAAACTGTACTGCAGAAGAGAATTAAGTTCTAGCGAGTCAGAAATAAAAACGCAAGAGGAACATAAATACTAAAGAGTACTAACTTGGAAAAGGAGAAGCTGGGTTCCAGTAGCTGATCATGTGCTATTTCTAGATTTTATTTAGCGACATTTCAAAGGAACCTAAGAGTTCTTGGAGCAGGGAGAAGAAACCAGGTCTACTTCTGGTGGTGACAAGCCTAGAACTGATTGCATGTGTGAGACATGCGAAACAGCCAACACACATAAAGATGGCTAATGGCCTGAGCAAAAGCAACAATTGAGACACTTATGGAAAAATACCGGCAAAAACTTTAGAAGCTTACAGGCCTACAGCAGCTGAGAGGACGGGTGAGGATTCCTGCTCCTGGACATGCTGCTTAAATTCAGCCCCTGTCTTACTTCTATCGATTTGGGTCCCTTGCTCATGAGGTCAAGCACTGACTCTTTTACATCATTCTCTCCAAAATCAAAAAGTGCAGGCTTATGAATCCACATGTGTACAGTAGGAATATATACACATTCCATATTTTCAGCCAATATAGGTAGCATTTTTTGAATGTAATAATGTAATACAAAAGACACAATACAAAGAATACAGCCATTTGTATCATATACAGTAGAATCAGTAGAATTTCTTTTCCCAGCTGTGGCTGGCAAATGAGTTGTTTGGTTATGAATAAATGAAAAGAGAGTATTTACTGAAAATGTTAAACAGCCTAAATCAGAGATACTGCTCTGACAGTTGCCTATAAGACACCTATTGCAATGCAAATATAAATAAAACATAAATATATTATGAGTACTTACACCAAACATTTGTCTAAGATCTGGATCCCGGAATCTGAAAGGTATATTTGAGACGTGAAGCCGTTTTGGCTGTGATTTGTTTTCTGTGTTTTCAGAAGATTGTGTCTGTTGCTGGCCATCGGTCTGTGCTGCATCATCTGTCTGCTAAAAGGGTGAAGCAAAACAAAGTAAAGCACATTTTAAATATTTCAGCAATCTTTAATATAAATGTAGGGGCTTAAAATTCTAAAAAAAAAAAAAAAAAANAAAAAAAAAAAAGAGAGAGAGAGAGAAAGATAAAACAGGAGTAAAATCTGCTCAGATAAAGGTACTGAAGAATACCAGAAGCTGAAATACATGAAAATCTAATCCATTTCTGTATCTGTCTCAACGGTATACATTTTTAGTAATATTTTTAATACGTATTTTGGATAAACTGGAGAATAGGAAGAAGATTATTATTTGTTAATTTGCTTTCCTGTTTATATAATGAATAAATATGTCTCCCTATAATACTGCTCAGACCCCTTTAACCTCATCAGTGTTTGCCAATGGAAGAAACAATCTCCATGTCCAAAGAACAGGCGACCTGCAGAAGCTCTGCGCTTTCAAATACGATTAGTACTTTCATTCAGAGGCCACTGGGATTTCTACATAGCAGATAGGTAACACATCACATCCTAGCTGCCATTTCATAAGCAGTGCTAATGGGCACCGGAGGGTCATTTTGTCTAGATAAATGGTCACCATTACGGAAAAGGCCTTTAGCTGTGAAAGGGAACATAAGTATAATCAGTGGTGAAGGTTGCCTGACATAAAAGTGAGACCCAGAATCCAAGTTTACAGATCATCTTTCTCACAAACATAAGACCACATCACGGTACTTCTTACAGGGATACCGTTCCCTGGTTTTACAATGCTATTTTATAATTGAAAGACGTTGCTGTGTATTACAATTTAACAAACAAATGGAATTATAAACCCTTAGAGGGATTAGGAAAAAACATAATATCCTTCATCCGAAAAGTAAAACTAACCAATGCTGATTTATCAGTACATTATATAAATTTCTGGGCTCTGTTCTTTAATGATATTCAGTGCCTAACTAATCACTGCATGTACAGCACATATTTACTAGAAAAAGATTTTGCATAGGTATGTAAAAACAGCATAGTTATTTTCTTTTGCACTGGTAGAGGGGGTTTGGAAAGAGGCAAGGAAATAGCTTAATGAAACTACGAGGATCATCTTACAACTGTTACTCTATTTTCCCTGTTCTTCCTCTTCCTCCTGAGCTTATTACAAGTATTCACCTTTCTCTCATGTTCTAATATTAGAGTTCAGCTTGACTTTCTGACTTTTTCATTTTAAAAAAAAAAAGAAATCTCCCATTTCCTGCTAGTATCAATGTTTTAATTTAATACTTTTAATCACAGTTTTAATAAAAGTAAAAATGGTTAAACAAAATAAACCTTACCACGCAGTTTTAGTACCAATAAGCCTGTTAAGAAGGAAGCAAAAGAGCTCAAACAGAATACATAATTTTAATCAACAATAAATACATATAAATTAAATCCTAGCAAGCTAAATGCAGCACCATATCCCCCATTAAATGCAAGAGTTCTCAAATTCAAAGTCCAACCATCTACAATTTCCTGTATTGCCTATACTTCAGTGCTAAGAACACTTCAGAAATACAGGTCCTTATCATTTCTGCAGAAGCATCAGCTCATCAGCAACACCTACATTTCATGGGATATGATGACACTTGTTCACACATACAAAATTTTGTGTGCACTAAAGAAGGGGTTTTAAGTGATCCAAACAACGAACTGGGAACAGCTCAAGTGTAAACTTAAAATTGAGTCAGTGCCACCACATCTCTTCATCTACTACTCCCTGAACTCACTGGCAGGGTCCCACAAAATAAACAGTTCATCTTCACAAATTTGTAGTGATTTAAGTACAAAACATGGCATATAGCTGTTAAGAGACAAAAACATGTTCCGTGCTAATCTCTTGCTAGCTAAAACCAATTCGAAAATTCAAAATTTAGATTTTAGGCAACTATTCCATCCATAAACACTACAGAAATTACTTCCTACCTTCAGTCCTTAAAAGGGGAGAAATATGAAGGAAATTTGGTATATGAGAGCGGGTGGGGGGTGAGGGATTGGAAACTCCTGAAATACAACACTCTGGAAGAATTTAAGGTCAATTAGATTAATCTGAAGATAATTAAAGAATTCTGAAGGTGTTGTTCATCTTCAGGAACAAAGGGTGCCCCAGGAAGAAATTATATAACCAACGTACTATATAAATGCAAATTGGAAAAAGTAATTTCTGTTCATTGTATTAATATAAATTATGAGAAACAAGGAGTAGGAGGGCTGAACCATGCGCTATTAGCATACCAAAACATTAGGAGCAACTACCGTACCAAGAAGCTGAACAGATATATTGCCAACAAAAAGTCAGTGAGGTTTCTGAAGATGATGCTTAAAGGAAAGAGGTACAAATTATAAGTGGGTAAATCCAGGTACTGTTATTTTCTGGGTATTTCTTTTTTATTTTATTACTTTTGTCCACAGAAGCATGAAACTCACAGTTTCAGGAAAGAATGTCTCAGATTTTGGGCAGTGAGGACGGAAAACCAGAAAGTTCAGAAAGTCACTATCATCAAAGATTAACGCCTGTAAATGTCCTTAAATAAGTCTGTAACAGAATTAACAGAGCTAAACAATTTAAAATGCATTAACAGGCTTGACAGTATAAGTGTCTTTACAAAGCATATTATAATATCATACAGAAATCTATGTATGTGCCTAGAAGACCTGAAGAAGAATAACTACAAATTTAAATTGAAATGTGAAGCTTACAAAAAAATTTCCAAGTAACATCAATGAGGTAAAATAAACACAGGACAGAGGACAGACTGGATTTTGCAAAATCCCAGGAAGAAAAGTTTCAAAGCTCTGTGGACTCAAAGAGCTAGAATGCAATTTACCTTACACATAAATAATACAGTTCAAAAGAATATTTTCATTGGTAGAGTATCTAAAGACCGGCGTTTCGTATTTCTTTAAAAATCAGTTGAAGTTAGTATGACATTAGCCTCAGTACATCCCTAAAGTCTGGTACACAATCAGTACAAGTCCTCATCTGTGATGTGTTTGGTCTCTTACGATTAAACAGAAATTATATAAAAGGGAGTCTACTCTGTGTGTTTTTTCACGACCTAATTTTTTGAGTAAAAAGCTGTATCAGAGTTACCTTCACCTAACAAAAAGTCATGACTTTAACTTTGTGAAGAGATCACAATTCATAAACCAACTATTCAACACATTTTACCATCGGAACTATCTGTTATCTGATGGTCCTTGCTCCGTCTTGTGTGCATATTGGTTACACAACTGGCAATCCATTGTAATCTTATTTATGGAACTGTTCTCTAACTAGTGATTTTTCCATGTCACATTTGTGCAGTTGGTTATTGCTATGTAAACACCATGGAATTTACGTTTCTGAATAGCATCTCATTTTTCCAGATGATACCTACAATTTATCAAGATTATTTTGAATTCTAAACCTGTCCTGCAACGTACTTGCAGTCCTTCCCATCTTGGTATTGTTGCAAATTTAATAAGTATACACTCTATTCCATAATTCAGACCATTAATGAAAATACTGAAAAACACTGAGTCACCACAAAACCCTGCAGAACCGCATCTAATAAGTATTCTCATTTTGATAGTGAGCTACTTAAATACAGTTTCTATTTTTCCACCCAGGCTATTGTAGTTGCATGTTGACCATATTTTCCAGCTTGCTTAAAAGCATCTCTTGTGTGAAATTGTAAAAGCCTTATGAAAAGCAAAATATAATACTTGTTTTTTTTGGTCCACAAGGCCACTCTAGAAGTAAAAGACTGCATCTTTTTGACAAATCTGTGCTGATGGCTATTCTTCTTGTACTTTCAGCTGTTAAAAAATGCAGTGCCTATTGTTCCAGTATTTTCCCAGGACTGAAACTCTGATGACAGCACATCCCTTCAGCCTATATAACCAACACTTCGCTCTCCCTCCTCTTTAAAAAAGAGCATTATGTCTACTCCATTTCTCCAGTACCTCTACTCGTTATCCACAAGGTAACAGAGACAGACGCTAATGGCTCAAAAGTATCAGTTTCATCTTTAAATAACTTGGAACCTAGAAACAACCAAAAAAAAATATCCACCACACCTAATTTACGTGAATACTCTTTGCTTTTTTCCCTCTTTGAGAATGGCAAATATTTCTGACAGTTGGGAAATTATTGTAATAATCACCCAGCTGAGGTTGACTTTTACAGTGAGGAGTCGTGCAAAGAAGAAATGTTCTCTTACCATTTTTGTCAAGATTGCATTTCACACTCACTCTTGAAGATTCTCTCCAGCCTGGCATGAACTATCAGTTTGTGCATCCTGGCTCGGATCCCCTCTAGAAGAACCTCTCTCCTGGTTGCCTTTTCCATATTCAGTCCCAGCACTTGTCACCAGCCCATTCCAACAGCAATCTCAGCTGACAGGCTGGCTCCAGGAAGCATCACTTGAAATCCCTATTATTCATGAGTTTAGTACTGTGCCCCCAGTTGCCCTCTAAAGATTTCATCCACTAAATCTTACCAGCTGGATATCTATGACACTTTTCAGAACAAAGAGGTCCTTTCATCCTCTAACAGTTATCGAGAGGCCTTTCAGGGTGTCTCTCCTACAGTTGTGGACCTTGGATAAGGCATCTCCTTAAATTGCAATGAAGCAATCCATTTCTTGCCTGCTCTTCCTAACCAAGATTCACAACTTCATTTTCAACATCATGTAGTTTTTGCAGATGTGAATTTTCAATACAGTTTTTTTTTTAATGGCACCTTATGCCCTTCTATTGTGACATAACAGGTCACAATGGCATCATGTGAGTACAATGTGGCCCAGTTGGGGTCACAATATACACAAGAGGTTTGGACACAGTTGGTACAGTGTTTATTGTAATCAGTAAATACACCAAAACAGATTGCTACTATTTGTAAAGCCTGAGGTACGAAACTTCTACGAGATTGCAAAATTCCTCAACATTTCTAGAACTCTGGATTATGCTTCATAGCTGTTAAAACTATTTGAAAAAACAACCAACCAACCAGTGCATGACAGTCCAAATAACTTTAAAATAAGTTGATTTTCTAAACAGATAAGCCAAGAAGTAAAGCTACACATGCACGGGGAGCTGAAAGCAGTAATACAGACTGTTAGTGCTACACAGAATCAATGGTAACTGCAGGTTCTCAGAACCCTTGAAAATTACTACAGATTGGCTTTTTTCCTGTGCGTGTCAGTCAGCACTGTATCAGGTTAGTTTGTAGCTCTGAGGTTTAAGATGCCATTTGTCATCCTCACCAAAAGGTCATTTCCACTGATTTGCTACATGACTTCTCTTCTGGTTCCACTGAGAACATAATTCTAATGCAAAATCTTATTTCTGTAAAAGCCACTTCCTATGGATATTTATTAATACACAATTGCACGCAATTGCAAGTTCCAGCTCCACTTTATGTCATAAATGTTAAAATAAGTTGCTGAAACTTGAATCCTTTAACGACTGTTGATTGCATTTGCAGGCACTTCATACAGAATTGAGATGCTCAATTTTCCATGGTAATTTTTAACGCAATCAATATATATGAGCTAAACAACTTTAATCTTGGTGAAATCTAATTTAGGTATGGACAACATTCAGAGAAAATCATGTGAGGCATGCCTACATCTCTACCCAGAAATACGTCTTCATATGTCAATTTTAATTTGTCATTTCAGAGAATAAATATTCGTTTCTATCTTAAGACTCTATGTCATGCTATTATTATACTGACAGTTCTCTTTATAGTTCACTTGTAACTTGACTGTTGCCCAATCTTGCTCAATGCATACATATCTCCATTTTAACAAAAATTATGTTTTGTGTTATCATCTCATAAATATCATAGAGAAACTAACACCAACAAATGAGGATATATATCTAACTCCTCAGAGAAACAAACACTGCAAAACTGACTTCTTGAGCTAGGCAATTTAAATGAAATAGATATGCTCATAATATTGCCTAACTATAGAATCACATTAATATTTATCACTGGAATTCTCAAATCAGCTACCAGAAGTGTGTGGAGGTATAAATGATAATTTTAAAGGATTTTAAGAAAACTAGCACTAAAATCAGATGCCCTTATATATGATGTTTTATTACAATACCTGAAGTAATTCTCTGCCAGTTTGAAAGATACTCAGGAAAAAAGGACACAGGAAAGCCTTCACTAGTCTGCAGTCAGAAAACACTGCTACTGAAGCTAATGCAAGTTATAGCTGATATATAACTTTTCTTTGAGTCTCAGTTGCCTTCAATATTTATACATATTTTACAGGAATTTGTTTTTGCTCTTCTCTCTCTTTCAGTATACCCCTGCCAAGGGCTGTCATAGCCATTGCCATTCCTGGCCAAATCACACAGACTGCTTTCTGGTTCCCATTCCACTAAATACTTCGCAATCATAAAATATTAACAAATCTTAATATATGGTACTTTTAAAATTTATAATGAAAGTTATAAATACAGAATACAGAAATAGAAGACCAAATTCTCACATACACAGAAATAAACTGAAAGGAACTCCCTTTACTTCAGTGAGCTACTGAAGGCTTAGGTGTTTTAGTAAGTTAAAGTTGAAAGCAGTCTTACAGGTAAGCAAACCCAAATCAAAGAGGGTGTTTCAGAAAATTATTTTATATTTCATCTAAGATACTTACATTATAAACATACGGTATATTTTTTAACCAAATCCATCATCAGGACAGCTAAAAAATTATATATAGATAACTTTCTGTAAATTAGTTCTTTTTCTTTACCAAAATACTATTTTTTTTCTCTCCTTCTAGAAACAGAGACATTCTATTCTTTAAAGGACTTCACTCAAGTTCTTAAAAGACTTCACACTGAAGTCAAGCTCTTCAAATCAGTTAAAACCCCAATATATTTATTTTGAACAGCCTAGTTTTTCCACAACTGCCACTACGACCAGTTCTTCCGGTTTCATCAAGAAGAGGTTAAATGCAATGAAAAAGGAGGAGTGCCAGTTATGCTGCAAGTTTTTAGAAGTTCAGTGCTTCGAAAGGTTCCTTCTGACTATTAGCAAAAGGGACGCATTTAGTCCTTTAAGAGCTGCTGCTCCTCTGGGGCAAGTGAACCACAAAGAGTCTTAGATGATTCCATCTCACACCCAAAGAACACCTGATCCAGCGTGCTGCCTCAGGATCAACCTGCACTATACTCTTCTGCTATCAGAAGAAACTACCATAAATTACCAGAAAGCAGAAATTTAAGCAAAAATAACCATTTTCTAAAACATGTCAGCAACTGGTTTTTTTTGTTTCACTTTCCAGATTTTTCCAAAAATTTTAAAAATTTATTAAAATGAAGAAAATGGCTAAAGAAGATGTTCTTCCAGATAAAATTTTAAAATTTCCCATTTGGAGAAAATATTCTCTCCCACACCTTTTTAAAAGACCTTACTAATCCAAATTTGCAACATATTTCACCCAGAAACACATTCTTTAGGGGAAAAAAAAAGTACGCTTTAAAACCGTCATCCAGCTGTAATACAAACACACTTGTGGCAAAGACACCACATGCAATAAAACAGAATGTTCAGTGAACCTGAATTCAGAAAGGGCCTTGAGTACACTGTTTGGGCAGAAAAAAACCAATTTATTCTTCTTCCCAGCAAATACACTTTTTTTGTATCCCTTTCTATCTGTTACTGAAGATAGTAGGTCCTATAATGTTTCTTACACTGGAATTGTGTTACACTTTCTCTCCATTCTTTTTCATTGACTAATATCTTTCACTTTCTACAAAACTACGGTGGTGTAGACAAAATCTTTCACTCTCAAACCCTATTTTAAATGTAATGAAATGCTGTCACAGAATAACTGTTTGCACACCACTATAAAATGAACGCTGTCCTCAACCTCAGCTTTTAAAGAGTAAATGGAACATAAATGGCAGGAATGCCTAAATTTGAACTAAACCTACGGTCTCCTCCTGGACAAATTGAAAATATGCTGTATTAGAATAACCTGAAAAAGCTTTACCACATTGTGATCATTCTCCAATATCTGTAAACAAATACAAACTAGTTGCAAATTTAAAGCCACACCAAGTCTAGAGGAAGAACCGCCTAATTCTAGTAGGAATAACACATAAAATGTTTACAGGAAGAAAGACGAGAAAATAAATAAAATATTTTTAAAAATATACTCAATGGCAAGCTTAGTACTACGTTATGTTTCTCGTGTATACACACCCACGTAAGGATAAAGCTTTTTAGATTTTTAAATTAAAAAAAAAAAATCGAACACAACGCTCATTAAATTAAAAAAAATGCTCAAAACAGCACCTGTTTTTCCCTGCTGCACCAATCAAGTTATTTCTCAGAGAGAAAGAGCTTGTGAATGTCTTCTAGGCATTATTTGATTAAGTTGACAATATTATGTGAGCAATGGTTGAGTACCCACTGTGCTGTACTTTTGACCAAATTGATTTGTGTAATGAACACTTGCTCTGTCTCTTCTCTAGCCTGAATAGGGCTCTTGATTTAACCAGTGGTGCTGGAAGCCAAGTGAATTTACAGCCCCCACAGTCATTCTCTCTCAATCTGGAGAGAATAGCAGCAGCAGTACATGAGCAAGCATAATTCAATACATTGTGCTATAAGCGCAGAAAATAATATCACAGAGCTCTGCAATATACCTGTTTGATTTGATTTGTAAACCTGATAAAAAAGCAATCGAGAAAAGTTCAGCAGAAAAAATATATATGCGTCCCGAACAAAAATGTAACCATACTGAATGTGTACAAAGAACTGAAAAAATCATGCATAGTCAATCAACTTCATACTTTCCTTAGATAATATTGCACATTTTCCATTTAAAAATTATCTAGATTCTGAAAAGCTACCTTTCCATTAAAAAGTGAGCAAAGAGAATAATTTAAAACTGAGTTTCTTACTTTCTGAAAATACTGTTTCCAAAATATACTACAAGCAGTGTAATGACAAATGTGATGAGCTCATATCTTTCCTTTTTTCTTAAGTAGATTGACTAATTAATTAATCATACTGGTTTTGTTAAATTTATATTCTGAAAAGTCCCAGCCCTGCAATGTGCTTCCCAGAAGCATAACACAGAGGAAAAGGAGTTATCTACGCAGACACATCTATTTGTACTTAAATGTTTACACAAAGGTGTACACAAGAAAAACAAAAAATCTATCACTGTGCCTTTTTACTACTGTGACAAACACTGCCAGAAGTATTGCTGACTTTTCCTGTCAACTGCACCTCTGTTGTGCTTTTCTCGAGAACAAAGATCAATAGTAAAGTCTCATTGTTTTCAGGATATTACTAGGTGAGATTATTTTTTCACTTTAGTTCTAAAGATAAATTTAAGTATCTCATACTGCAAATCATGCAGCTAATACCACATCAATTTATCCCCATAAGAATCCACTTCTGAAGACAATGTGCACTCTTCTTTGTTCTCAGCTAGTGCAAAGTGCACACAGATATGGGACCTGCCATTAGGCACAAAGAAATGGTGGATGGATGATGGCAGAGCGGTAGATGTGGTCTACCTTGACTTCAGTAAAGCATTTGACACAGTCTCCCACAGCATCCTCATGGCTAAACTGAGGAAGTGTGGACTGGATGATCGAGTAGTGAGGTGGACTGCGAACTGGCTGAAGGAAAAAAGCCAGAGTGTCGTAGTCAATGGGGCGGAGTCCAGTTGGAGGCCGGTAACTAGTGGAGTGCCTCAAGGGTCGGTACTGGGGCCAATA
>VWYH01002553.1:315216-391480 GCA_013399365.1 Pampusana beccarii | reverse complement strand
GTGTCCAGTTCTGGGCCCCTCAGTTCAAGAAGGACAGGGAACTGCTGGATAGAGTCCAACGTAGGGCAACAAAGATGGTTAAGGGAGTGGAACATCTCCCTTATGAGGAATGACTGAGGGAGCTGGGTCTCTTTAGTTTGGAGAAGAGGAGACTAAGGGGTGACCTTATTACTGTTTATAAATATATAAAGGGGGAATGTCACAAGGATGGAGCCAGGCTCTTCTTGGTGGCAACCAACGATAGGACAAGGGATAATGGAATCAAGCTGGAACACAACACTTGTTCTAGATACACTGCAATGCACAAGCATACTCTGGTAGAATCCCTTAATCCAATTTACAGGTAAATGAAATAGAACCTGAATAATTTTTTGCTTTACTTTAGCAGTTTCTATGGTTCCTGCTATTGAATGCACTTCAGGGCTTCAGCGTACCGAGCGTTGTTCCAGGTTGAGAACTTTAAAGTAGTACTGATTATTCCTTCCATTTCTAGATGGATGCATTCTGGATGCTGATACCACAGGCTACAGGAAACTAGGGCTATTATTGTGATAGCTTATGCATAGAAAGCTAGCAGCCTAAATAAGAGATCATCAATTTTGAGGACAGATAGGAGCAATAAGATAGGTTTCTTAAGCTTCTGGTACTGCAGGGCAACCAAAGAGTTATTAATTACTTGGCTACATTAATTATTTCCTCCATCTATCTTCCTTAACAATATGGAATATAGCCTTTACACAATGCTTTACATTGTCATTGCTGGCTCATCATTTTTCTTATAAAATAGCAGGATATCAGGGAAGAGCATATCAATCATGTTTGGAGTGGAATCACCAGAAATCACAAATGTTTTGGATTCTGAACAGGTGGTCTCAAAACTTAGGCAAAATTGCTGGTATAAAGAGCAGATATGATTTTTAAAAGGTTTTAATGACAGGTTTTAACTAGAGTTTAGAGTAACTAAGCAGTTGCCAAGTTCAGTTAAGGACATCCAATTGACAGCAGCATATCAATAACTTGAAATGGGAGAAGGAATTATAGTAGGTTTCCTTAATGCATTATTTATTGTTTGTATCGATTCGATAACTATTTCTGACTGCCTACTGATCACATCCATGAATATCACAACAACAATTAACAAAACCATTCTCTGCTCGGCTGCATCCTGGCTCCATTAGCCGAGAAGGAAATGCATACACACCCTATGCACATTTTCAGAAGTTCACTCTACATCTACAAAAAAATAAGCTATTGTGATATTTTCACAGTATAACTTAAAATCATTCCTTGGGTTTATCCTTAAAAATTTAAGCAGACATACCAGGAAACATTCTACTGGTCAAAGGACAAAAGCATTTATTTAATCCAAATGAAGTATGTTAAGCAGCGATACATAGACACAGAGAATTATTAAATTAATTTTGTTATTCTTCTTCATCTATTAGTCAGAAGACTATTATTTCTGATGTAATTCTTGCTGCTCTTTCAAAGGACTTCAATAGCAGGAATGGTGTGTTTAAAACCAGCTTTGTTTCAATGTATAAAAGAGTCATGTATTTTAATCCAGACAGGCAACAAATGAAAATGTATCAAAGAAATTCCATTAAAATAAATATAGAAATCTCGATTTGAATTGATATAAGGTTTTCTATCATTTGAATGGAATCTCTGGCTTCACATTGCACAAGCTCATTTGATAAATCCATCAAAGTATTACAAGAACAAAAAGCCATCAGTATCCTCAGCACTAAAAAATTACTTGATCATTTAATTTTTTTCCACAAATTACTCAGCACACTTACAACCTAAATTCATCTCTGTTATTTCTGTCCATGGTGGAGCTTGTTTCCTCTTGCGTGCCTAAAAAGAAACATAATGCTAAGGGTGTGGTTTCACAATCAGCTAAAGCCTTAACGACACACCCGACACAAAGTCCTGCCTTTTGTGCCACCTTGGGACTCAGGCTCCTTCCACCCCATCTTGTGTTTACTCCAGCACTTGTGCAGATGAGTGTTGGTTCAGACCCATTGATCCAACTGGAAACTTACACTTCCTAAAATGAGTTTGTGAGCTGATCCAGGTCACAACTGAAAGAGGGGACATCAATATTCAGATGATGTTGGGTAAGAGAAAACTGGGGGACAGGCCTTCTCCTTTCCATGGCAGCACAGCCTCAGGTCACCTTAGACCAGTTTGGAAACTGCCACTTACCGCAGCCACAGAGAACGACTTCAGGGATTACGGAGTTGTACAGGTAAGTTATATAAAACAGGAGTTGAAATGCTTCCTCTGGAAGTTAATTGATATTGTATGTTCTAAATATCCCAAAATACAGTTCTGCCATCTAAAAATGTGTACCAGTAAGCAATCAAGTTTAAGATGCATAAAATAGTTGAAGAAGTATAAAAATGTTTTGTAAAGATTACAGGTAAATATGCCTAATCGTTATGATAGTTCAAAAACGCCTTCTTCTAAGTGACACTTTGAAGGGCAATCACACACTGGCAACAAATCAGGACACAACATACTTGAGACCAGGACTTTCTGACTGATGCAAAGCTTGTGGCAATGACTTGGTTAGTGGAAATCCACTCATTCTCCCCCAAATAAGTTCTCCTATCCAACTCATTTTACTTTAATATGTGAAGAGATTATTCACAAAACAGCATAACTCAATACACGGGAAGGCGACTCTACTTTTACCTGTGGCCATTCATTCATAAGCAGCACTTTTATAAAATAATTAGATTCTTCTCTTAAATGCTCAAATTAGCTAAAAAAATCTTGCAAGTATTATCCCTCATAAGTCAACATTATATAAGGCTGCAAATCTGCAATAGAACCTATTAATTTTTTTTTTCTGGTAACAGGCTCTATCTGGAAAAAAATATCCTAAATTCTGTGACCACCTTGTACAATACTGTGACATTTAACAATATTTGTCCGAATGAAAAATCATTAATGAAATACTATGCTACAGAGCTTCAAAGGACAATATTTTCTTTAAAAGAAAGGGAAGAAGTGTCTTTAGATGGAGCATTTGCAGGTTTAGCTATGAAGAGTTGTTTAGAAAGCGATGTTTACCCTCAGCTGGAATCAATGACTCTAGTTTCTGGAACTCCCCCCCTGAACTAGACGTATGTCATGCATGTAAAGTTCCTTTTTGTAAGAGCTGTGTTGACACAACCAACTGCTGAGTGAACTTGTGAGAGCAGAGTTTCATGCTGAGAGAGAATGGCTGATTGCTACGGTGGAAGCTCATGAAAAGAAAGAAAATGTGACAGCATGATAAAAGGTTTTTCATTGTTTGACCCCTCACCATTCCTGAATTCCTGCTGTGACTTAACATGTGCTCACTTGCATGTCTCAGCCCAGGGAGGCAATTCCTGAATCCTCTGAAACACAGAAGAATTTGAGGGATCTCCATGTCAAAAAGAGATTTTCTAAATCACATGTCATTTTTTATACTGAAATATACACCAACATAACAAAGAGCAGTTCAGCTTCTATGCAGGATAGCAATTTTTTAAACTTAGTTCACTGCCATTCCACGAAAAAATAGCTGGATTTATTTTTCTTATTGGTTATGTTTGGTAATTTCATATCTTAGCATGTTGCAACCAAACGCAAGCAGCATTTCAGAAGAGATACGTTTTGAATAGAAGAGCAGGTCTGTGCTTGCTGTTCTCTCATGCTATACTTTCCACGGAACACCAGATGCACTAGCATGGTCAATGGGACATGCCTGAAGTTCTCCAGCAGCCCAATCAAAGTCAGAAGTCCATGTCATAGAACATTGTCCTTTACATAAACCAGAATCAGAATTTCTCATCCTTCTCTTCAAGCTCATCCAAACACCTTTTCTTCATTAATTTGGAAGACAATGTAAAGCATTAGAAAATATGCCTTCTTCCTTCCCTTCTCTTACTTAAAAAACAACACACCACACCACCACCCCGAAAAAAGCCCCAACAACAACAAAAAAAGAAAACAAACTGAAAAACATCTAAAGAGTACTGGATGGTTCAATGAATTTATAAAGAGTTTAACCACCAATTCAAATCTAGCTGTGACTGCTAATATTATGGTGAATTCCACTTGATCATATGAATGCTGCTGGCTGGAGTGATGGATGCGCCAGAGGGCTGTGCTGCCACACAGGGGGACCTCAACAGGCTGTAGAAATGGGCCAAGAGGAACCTCATGAAGCTCAGGAAAGGGAAATGCAAAGTCCTGCACCTGGGGAGGAACAATCCCACGCACAGGGGAGTGAATGGTTGAAAATCAGCTCTGCCGAAAAAGACACAGGAGTCCCAGAAGACAAACGGAATACGAGTCAGCAATGTGTGAGGGACTGGAGTATCTGACAAACAAGGAGATGATGAGAGAGCTGGGACTGTTCAGCCTGGGAAAGAGAAGACTTGCGGAGGGGTTTTATCAATGCGCGTAAATACCTGATGGGAGGGAGTGAAGATGAAGGAGCCAGACTGCTGCCCGTGGTGCTCAGTGACAGGACAAAAGGCAATAAGCAAAAGCTGATGTACAGGACATTCAGTTTAGATGCTGGGAAAACAATTTCCCATGAGAATGATCTAACCCTAGAACAGACAAAGAGCTTGCGGAGCTCCATCCTTGGAGGTATTCAAGACCTGACTAGACACAGTCCTGAGCAACCTACTCAAGACGAGGTCCAGTGATGATATTCAGGCATGGACACAGCCGGTGATCGGCGGGCAGGTACGCAGGGATGGGGCAGCCCGAGGGCAGCACAGGACACCAGGCAGCAGCTCAGAGCCTGGGTCCGCAGGTGCTAAGGCCCAGCAGGGCTGGGGCGCTGGGCTGGACTCCAATGGAGCTCCTCGGCCATGGGTGGGGGGTGCTGGAAAGCCCAGGGCAGGCCCAGCAGGGCATGGCCAGAAAGGCCTAGTACAGCCCCCAGGACCCTGACGGGGATCAATTCACAAAGGCTGATGCCAGAATTCCATAAGAAAACAAGGTGCAAAGGAAAACAATCTATAAAGGGAATGGGAAAAAACAGTTGAATGGGTGAAAATTTCCTACTTGACAGATATTAGTGCTCTTGTGATCTGAAAATTATGTGAATAAATTCATTTTATTCCTACATAACAGTCTGGTTCTCCTTTTCTGACTCACTTTAATCAACATGCTTTAGTTTTTAATTTAACAGTACTGCATTTAGTTGGTTCTTGTATTATGAATACTGTCAATAACAACAGATTTTCTGCAGAACAGATTTATGCCTTCCAATTCAATGATGTAAATCCACTTTCTTTTGATTATCATTCATTTGCACCTGTCCAGCCTTACAGTACTGAGAATGCTTCTCAAATTTACTTGACTTGCTTCACAAATCTGTTGTGGTTGTATATGAAGTAAATGAATACAACATGTTGTCTCTAAGCCACACGATCTCCAAAAAAACTCATTTACTAACTTGAGAAAACACTTGCTACTGTTATCATTGTTGCATTAATAATGTAATACAATAATGATAAGATTTGGAGTTACATTTCAAACAGAACTTTAGTCTAAACAAGCAAGATAAAAAAAAAAAAAGCAGTTATTACGTACATGAAACAACCCATACAACGAAATATCCTAAAAATATCAGCATATCAGCAACAGCTCTGCATTACTCATTGCAATTATCTGGGCCAGTCTTGCATTCTCTGCACAAACTATTTCTTCTGAAAAAGTATTGTTGCAAATATCAGGCTTCACAAATGTAATAATGCAAATGGTTATCCTGATCCATTACCCGACATCAAGTACTTCAAAAGATACAAGAAACCCTCTAAGGCAACTATTCAGCAAAGCTCTCCCTCAATATAGTTCTCTCCATTACCCCAATTGGGAACGTGATCTTTCTGAAATACGCTAGGATTACCTCTTAAAATATTCTGTATATATGCTTTTGAGTACAGGTGAGGTTATTATTCAGTTAATTCATATCTGCTTTTATGCTATATATATTTATGCATTTGTAAAGACATGGCTTTTCATTCTTTCCTCCATCGCATACATCAAACAAATTATATTTCATAAAAGTACTGAACTGTCCTGGAACACATAGCTTCTACAACATGCTTCACCTACATCTGTTACGGCATCTTGCGTGAACTGCAAAAAAAAGACCCACCAATCCTTACAAGTCAACCATCTATGCATATTAGTGGACTGAAACTGGAAAAAGCAGTTTAAAAAAAAAAATAAATACTCAAGTATTTTTTTGAAACCTAGACCTAAGCTTGTCTCCCTAACTTGTATAAAATCTCAGCCAAACAGATTTTTAGTTTCTTCAGTGATTTAGGGAGATCCAAGTACATTTACCTTCAGTGCTGTTACAGAAAATGCAGTAATCTAAAATACACTCAGAAGAAATCACTTCATGGTTCTTTTAAACTCTTTTCTAGGTATGAAATTTTCATTCTACTTACTAGATTGTGATGGTTTTGGCTGGGGTAGTTCATTTTCTTAATAGCAGATAGTATGTGGCTATGTTTTGGATTTGTGTTGGAAAGTGCTGTAATTCGGGGATGTTTCAGTTACCGCTGAGCCCTCTTTGAACACAAGCAAGGCCTTTGCTGCTGCTCCCCCCACCACCACACCACAGTGAGAGGGGACACAGCTGGGACAGCTGAGCTCAACTGATATTACCCACATTATGATGTCATGCTCAGCTTATAAAGCTGGGGGAAGCAGAAGGAAATGGTGGACATTCCAAGCGATGGCATTTGTCTTCCCAAGTCACTGTTAGGATAGAGCCAGGCTTTCCTGGAGACTCTGAACACCCGTCCGCCCATGAGAAATGGGGAATTAACTCCTTGTTTTTCTTTGCTTGTGTGCACAGCTTTTTCTTTTCCTATTAAACTGTCTTTATCTCAACCCACAAGTTTTTGCACTTTTATTCTTCCAATTCTGTCCCCCATCCCACCACAGGGCAGCGAGTGAGCAGCTGGGTGGTGTTTAGCTGCTGGCTGGGGTTAAACCGTGATATGCATTTACCACTATTTAAGGAGAAAAAAAAAAGGTTGGGTCATTCAGTTTGACAAACAAGCCTACACTGTATATACTGTACTTCAGGAATGTGAGGAAATCACAAGGGGCTTTTAATCTGTAAAGACAGACTTTTATTTAGGATAAGCTAAAAATCTTCTTTTTGCAACTAGAACTTAGACACTAATATGGGAGTAAAACTCATTTAGAAAGATAATAAACTGAGAATACTTAAACTGACTTAATCCAGAGAAAGATAAAAGAATACCCTACAGAAATATGGTGTGGATTGCATTTACATTTAGTATCATGTACTTTTGTAACACGTTCCCTTTCCTCTACTTCTAACAGAAATATTGTCAAAATTGCTCTGTTGGCCTTCTAGAAATGGACTTACAACTAAAACTGCAAATTATAACCTTTACTGTCTTGCACATTTCCATCTCAGTAAAGAATTCACCTGTTCCAGAACACTGCACATCTCCTGACCATTCAACAGCTAGAGAAAAAGTATCACAAGCATTTTTAATTATTATTTACAAAATGATAGAAAGAAAAGCAGGTCAAAAAATGAGACTCACAAGCAGTAGGTATTATTTGAAATCCCTTCAGTTATTTGCAAAACCATCCAATATATTTTAATGACTGCAGTTATGAGATTATATAAATTCATGAAGAATATATATTTATTAAAGCATATACTCAGGACTCTTACTCTTCCCTGATTAGAATGTCAGGTGAACATTTCAGCTGAATGAAAATGAATTGTGAGCTGAAGATGACCAGTTCTGTCTCACCTGAGCTACTCATGTGAAAAGCTTCTAATAGATATTGGGGGGTGCATGCATTAAATTAGAAACATGTCATTGATTTTTTTCAAATTTCCTTTAAATAAAAAGGGAGAAAAGGTTAATTAAGTTCTCCCATGCAATTCTATTAAGAATATCCATGACTGCTGTAGCATGAGGAGGATAGTTAATTCAAAAAAAAAAAAAAAAAAAAGGAAGAGGCACTATTGAAATATGCAGCTAGCCAATCAGAACGACTCAACAGTTGTGGCTGCTATAATGTAACACCAACTCTGAGAATATTATATTAAAAAAAAAAAACACAAAAAAAACAAAACAAAAAACCACACACACACAAAAACAACAACAAAAAAAACAACCTAAGAAACAAAATGAACTACGTTTCTGCCCAGAAGCACAATACAGAAAGTCTCATAACCTAATATACAAGTATGAGTTGGTAATATATAACACTTTTTTTGTGTTATCATCAAAATCCTTTATTTTGTAATATGAAGTGGCATTTGACAATATGAGTCATATATCCATAACTTGATATACTGCCCTACTGGGGTTTTGTTATTTGGATTTTTAGCTTGACCAAATGTCCCAAAATAACATGAACTATCTCAAAATTTCTTAAGAAATACATTACTTTCAGAAGCGTTATGGAGGCTTTTACAAGATGCGTATTTCACTTTCTGTCCTCTCACAGGTATTCCGTGCTAATGCTGTCAGAGCAGAAACTGCTTGCAGTGGTCTTTGCAAGTTTAAATACAGTCTTAAACCAAATATAACAATCTACAGAGATTTACTGAAGTTACTTTCGCACAATCCAAACACTATCAAATTTTAATTTTATCTGAATAAGAACAAAAAAAGTTGATTTTCAACATCTAAAAGTAACAATAGAAAGATGGCTGTATCTATACCAAATATTTTCCTGTAGACATTTTTCTTGTTTAATTCCCACAAACTACTTGATATGCTCCAAAACAGATGTACTTTATTGAGAGAATACCTTGAAAGTAAAACAGTTCTTTAGTAACCAGAAAAGGCTGAAAGCAAGTATCAATATTCTGCAAATAAAAGTTTTTCATATTTGATTCCAGATTTTATTAACTGCTTCGATTTAGCCTGGCCAAGACATGGCACTTCATTGAAAAGAGTGGAATTGCCTCAAAAGATTAATTACAGTGAAATTGTCTTAATCTGTCATAAACTCTGATATAGGAGCAAGAGGAAGTAATTTTCTTCAGTAAAAAGCAATGATCACCAAAGCATGAAAATTAACACTTCACAGAGGTAGATATTAAATGAGAAATATTAGCTGCATCAGCATGTTGGAGACAACTATAAACTGTAGAAGACTTCTAAGACTGGGAAATACTACAGTTTATTATGATAAAGTCAATTTTATCATTCAGTAAACGCTCACTTTGTGAATTTAGCACTGTATTTCTTTCTCCTCAAACATAAATTGCATTACTGCTTTACAGAATTTATATCACTTTGGCTTCCTTTATGCATTATTGCTTACTTTATCTCATGGAAACTTATTAATACACAGAAGGCAAAAAAAACCACTGAGTGTTCCTTTATTTTATTACTTACTTTAAGTACACAGACAACACCTGACATACACTCTTCAGAAATTGCATTAGTCAAAAAGAATTTTGTATCAGTTTCAGTCAGTGGGCACTTTTGAGCAGATGAGAGCCTTATTTTTTAAGAAAGATAAATATATATATATAAAAAGATAAGTACAACTACACAGTGAAGATACTCTGCCTATACATTCTTTTACTACAGAATAAATTCAATCTAAAGATTTTATAACCAGTAGCATTCATACTGAAAGGTACTAATGCATCATTATGATCTAGCAGGTTGCTCGCTGTGTTTTACAGCCTTTCACACTACATTAACCTTTTGTACCTCAAGTATTTATGACCTCATAAGGAAGTATTTATCAAACTGAAAGCTCATACACAGCACTGTATTTTAGCTTTCATTGTTTAGGAACATTTATAATTTATTTTTGCCTGAATTTAAAATCACTTTGGTATACAGTCCATAGTTTTAACAAAAACATTAATGCAAAGCAAAATTATTTTTCCACTGTCCATGCAAATGACTAGACACAAAATTGCCAAATTTCTCACATATGGTTTCATGCCACTATGAAGAAAACCTTCTCATGCAAATTTTATTCTTAATTTTTTTTTTTTTAGAAACAGCAAATATATTTGTTATGCTTATTATTGTAGCAAAACAATACGCAGAGGTGCTCCTGGTACAAGAATCATTGCAATTACTGAAGTCATAGATTCTCCAACTACACATCATGCTCTGTATTTGACAACAACAACCAAACCAAACAAAATATATAGTAATTCAGGCAGTATGTGTGCTGTGTTCAACATCCCCATACACACAGCCACATTAGAGAAAAAAACATGCAGTTGATTAATGCATTGTATAAATATTGCACAGTGTTGCTCGCAAATATTTTTCCTGGCAAATCAGTATGAAATGCGAGGTATTGAAACCCACCATGATCAAGGCAAACCTTGAAACTCACAACCATTCTCATAAAATTTCTGCCTAACAAACACCAGTGCAAAAGCTGAGCAGATGTCTCAGAAAAACACTCAATGCCTGGCTAAACCTGCCCTTTCTTTGCTCTCTGTCAGGGCAGCATGGCAGGGTAAGGCTTTATCCTCCTATCCGCTATCCTAAGTGCTGGCAAAAAGAAAAAAAAAAAAAAAATAAGGAAGGGAAAGGAAGACCATATGGAAAAATGGCACAGGGAGGGAACAAAGGTATGTCCAGCTCCATTACCATCTTCTGTGCACTTATGCAGGGGCAATAGTTGAAGGAGGAATTCAGTCTCGGCCTCTGAGGGATTTCTGCTTGCTGGTAATCATACTGAGACATAGATTACTATTGGCCTTGCTTGCTGCATTTATTTCAGAAAAAACCCCAAAGATAAATAACTTAGTTAAAGATGGAATCAATTAAGGAGTTGCTGAGATGCTTTGCTCTCTGTAGTGCCCTCCTCCCACAAGATGCTGCCAGTGACCCACCTTCCAGTCATGTTCCTTGTCCATATTGTCATCTCCTGCCAGCCTTCTTGCAGCTTTGTCAAGACTTTGCAGTGTAGGTTTTAAACTCAACAACCCAGTAAGTCAAAGGCCAATTTTCAGTCTCCCTCTTTCTTGACAGCCACGGGTCCCTTTATTTGTATGGCTAAATAACACAGCAGAACACCCTCATGTTTGGCACGCTCCAGGGAGTTTTAGACTCCTACCACCTGACCTTTGCCATGATCCTTGCCGTGATCCTCCTCAGACCCATTCCTCTGTGAAAGAGAGCTGGAAACTGCCAAAGCAAATGAGCAGATACATCTTGCTAGATGCTACCATGCACAATGACCCTACCCTCATCATGTGTCCCAAGGGGGGTGCAGGTGGACAAAGAGATGTAAACTTCACATGGTCTGCACGGCACATCTGAAAGTTAAACCACGCTGCAGAGTTTTGCCTTTTTTTTAAAAAAAAGAAGATATATATTTTATAAGTAACAGAGTATCTTACTTTTTTTCTTATTCATACATCTGAAACATCACACAAATCAAGCTTAGGCTGTGATTTATTCAGTGCTCAATGTTCCAAAAGCACACACCAGTTCAAAATGAAATTCGGCATTAGCATTCTGTTGTTATGGGAAAAAGACTATCTCTCAGTCTAGACACTCGGGCTCAAGACAGCCAGCTTCTGCAATCTGTTTTGTCACAGATCTGCCTCTGGCAGATTATTTAAACTACTTGTACCCTAGTTCCTTCTCTCCAAAGTCGAAAAAATAATAAGTGTAATTCAGCCAAATCTCACAAAATGGTCACAAGGATGAAATAAATCCTTTCATGAGATGTTTGGAGGAAATCATCCTCTAAATGCAACAAGAAAGAAATAATCACAACAGATTAAAGCAGTAGCATCATATTCAGAAGTATCTCAGTCTTATAGTCCACTCACAAATCTAAAGAACTATTGAATATAAAGAAATACCTTTGTCATTTGATGTCACAAGCTTGTAAGCTATCTCAAATTATTTCGTGCTACCCTGTAAGTGTGGTAGGAAATGCAATTCAACCTCCCTCATAAAAGGAATCATCACCTGGTAAAATGTCAGAAATTTTAGAGAAAACAAAGAAGGATCGCCTTGCATTGAAAATCAGATTACAGCAGCCCTATAATGCACCAATAGATTGCCTTGTTCCCTGACGAGCTGCTAGTAATATAAACCCCTTAGTCCCTCAGCCGCACCAAAGCAGACAACGCATTCTGGTCCTAAGGCAGTAACACAGCATGTCATACATCCTCCTTCAGTCACTGTGACATCTCTATGAGGAAAAAAACCACACAGTAAGATTTCATAACATTGGTTACATCTCTGTGACAAGGTGATTCATCAGCACCAACAAGCCTGTGCGGTGCAACACTGAACACCCATGCAATATTCCTGCAGAACTGGCACCAGCAGCAGATACTTCGTGTATTTCCCACTCGGCCTCTGCTATACGGGAGAGTGGACAGTGAATTCATGACTGCAGAGATAAGACTGAAGCAAACAAAGAAAAAAAACTTCTTCAAGACCTCACGGCACTCAAGGCTTTTTCTCTTAGTGATAAAGTTGGCCTAAATATGCACTAGGATATTATTTTCACAAACCTCAGAAGAAGGTCAAAGCACAAAGTTATTTTAGCAAATGTGAGAGCAACAAATTTATCACCTGGGCACTATTCAATTTACCAAAGAGCCCACCTGTAAATAATGTAAATAACATTTGGCATGAAGTATCTACTCTTACTGAAAACTGCTGAGCAAATACTGCATTTGATTGCTGCATTTGATAAGTAGGACGAGGTGTTACAAAGCATCCCCAAAGGATTAGTACTTTCAACTAAATCTCAGGGATTTCCTATTTAATTACGGTTTCTTCACCTGAAAAGTATGATCAAGAACAATTCCTTGTAGTAAACACACAGCTTGTTGCAGGGGCAACAAACAGACCACCAGCCAGGCTCGCACCCCTCTTTTCAGTCCCAGCAGCAAGAACAGACACCTGAGGGCACAGAACTTCCCAGAAGAGAATGGAATACGCTTGTAATGCTCACGAAACTGCAAACTGTAAAACATGTTCAGGTCTAGTCTAAACTCAAATGATTACTCTGATGCCTGTGGAATGATCAAGATATACATGCAGTAGCCTTCCTATGAATGTCTTAAATAAAAATGAGTAACTCTATGCTGAACCAAAAAGACTCCTCTTTACTTGTAATAAAGCCAAAGTACCATTCTTCACATGGAAGAAAATAGCTAGACAAATGCACAACACACGAATATTCAGGAATAAGAGCCCTCCTTCCCTTCCACTGAAGGCAAAAGGCTTAAAAGCGTAGGACACAATAAGTTCAATCACAATAAAAAATACCAGGCTCTTAAATTTTGCTAGCTAGCTGGTTCTAAACTTAACAGGTCTAAATGATTAGTATCTGAAATACATCAAATCAGCATGTCAAATCAAGAATTCAATTAATTAGAAAGCCACTCAAATTTAGGCCAACACATTGTGAGTGTTTAGGTTAAGGTAACTGGAGATACTGAGACTAGATTCAGTTTGCTACCTGAAAAGAAATACATAAAGATATTAAAGAGCTAACGATAGTAGAATGCTGTTCTATATAGTGAATGGTCAGGGCACATGTGATGGGTAGGGCTGCCACATTTCTCAGTCAGAAATGTGACATACAGAATGACTTATTTTTACCATAGACAAGACTTGCATAGACACATGCATTGTTCAGATTATTAACGTCACCTATATCATCTAGCACACAGTGAGTATAAGCCACAAGCAGGTTATTTGGAAATCTTTAACTTTGAAAAACCCCAGACAAATATCCTAAGTCCTCAAATTGCATCTGGATAAAAGTTCCAGACAGAAAAAAATAAGTGCACTGGGTTAAGGTACACACATGAGAGCCTGAGATACAGTAAATTTGCTGTTCAAAAAAAACAAACCAACCCACCCCAGCCCAGACAGAAACCACAAACAAAACAAAGCAACCAAACAAACCCACAAAACAAAACAACAGACCTGTGTTGAAAACAGAAGTATTTCTTGCTGTAACAATAATTTAAAAACAAACAAACAAACCAAAACCAAACCCCACAAAAACAACAACAAAACCTTTGATTGAACATGTTCTGTCTATAAAATACATTAGAATCTTTGGGAAGTTGACTTTGCTGTACGTCCAAAAAGAGAAGTAACATGAGAAAAGGTTGCAAGTTTCTTTCTCAAAAGAACAGAGAGATAAAAGGAAGAGATCTGCAACACTTTCAACTCGGTAGGGGGGGAAGAAAAGAGGGAGCCTAGCTCACAAATGAGAGGAAGAAAATTCTAAAATTGGAAATGCTTGCTGGAGACAGGAAGAAGCCAACAGCAACATTTTACGCTGGTGTGAAAGTTCTTTTATTGCATTAGTGAGCCGTTTCACAAGTACACACACTGCCATTCTGGATGTTAACTTCAGCAATTTTACAGTGAGTGGGGACTGCTGTGTTCCAAAGCTTTATAACTACAAGTATATGATAAAGATTGCCTTCAAAACAAAATTTTAAATAGCCCTAATAGTAGCCAGAATTGGATATCTTTGTGCATACCAGCAGGTACTGACATCTCAGCACAAGCTTCATGTCTCAATTCCTGCATACAGCTCAAATAAAATGGCACCTGTCAGCTTGTACTAAAGTAAAAATCTTATCATGCAAGTGTATTCAAATACAAATATCCAACAGCCCTGCATAAACTCAGGACCCCACTATGTAGGTATCTATTCCTGATTCCAATAATTTTGCAAGCTGTTCTATGCAATTATTATGAAGACCAACACACAACCTTTTCAGTTATAAGTGCTTGCCTGACTTCTCTCTGAGCTTAAAACCATATTTTGTCACTAAAGTCCTGTCTACCATGGTGCAAATTTACTGGGATAGAATATCACCATCTCATGAGTATCAAACAACGGTGATGCGTTAGAAATTCTTCAATGTCTACCTTACAAACAAGTTTACACCTCCAACTAACTTTTTGATTTTGTAAATCAGAAAGAAATTAAAAACAAACAAATAAAAACTTTGAGCAAGCTTCCTAAAAAAAAAAAAATCACTAATTATAATGTATTTTAAGCTCATCACATTAATGAATTATTACAAAATTTTTTCAATTTGCCTAAAATCTACCTTTTAAATCTGATTTTTATTTCTCTTTTAGACCCTTTAAATGCCATCTACTATTTTCTTTCTCAAACACACTGCCAAAATTAGAATACATTCTGTATTTAAAAGAGAAAAAAATGACATTCATATAGAAACAACAAAGCTCCACTATTTCTCCTCCTCCAGGTTAGGACAGTTTGCCACCTGCCCCTGCCATTTTTTTTAAAGAAAACAAGGAAGATCGTATTTATGAGAAGCAGGAAACAAACACACTCAGAGGTGAAACTCATAATCTGTTTCATTAAACTGGATAACTCTGTACTTGGAAACTATGTAAGAAGGGAAATGAAGGGGAGGGAATGTATCCATGAGAAGTCATTTCTCAGCACAACCTAAGTATTTCCGTACCCCTAAAACTAAAATAATGAGGACCCTGAGCCAATAGGCAACAGAATTTCTATATTTCCAAGTAAATGCAAAAGTTAAAAGCAAATTTATCTGGCCTAAACTATTATTTATTCCTTGATGTAAGCAAAAAACCACATAATTTCTTTTTTAATATAATTTCACATCTATTCCTTCAAATATTTTAAGTGAATTGACATTTTGTAACTATATATTTGGCAAGAAATCTCTTTAAATAAGGGTAGCAATAAGATAACACTTTTTGTAATATGAACATGTTACAAATTATATCACATGTCATTGTGAAAAGCAAAATTAGGTGTCCCAGCATTATTAGAACTTGAACATAGTCCATTTACATAGTTCCCATCTAGTTTTGTAGACATCTCTTATCTCACACATTATGTACTTGTAACCCACAAGATCTTTTATTAACTGAAGCCACCACTACAGAAGCTTCATCTGCAAACACTAATTAGCACAGACAGACTTAGGTCTTCCTGGAGAGCTGGGTGATCATGCCTGCAGTATGTTGCAGTGTTGGTACACACATTGTTTTCAAATCAAATATTCAGATACTATTCTGAAACAGCTGGAGCTTACGTGAATCCTTATTAAATTAAATAGTTGACATCTTTTGACGCATTTTTTATAATCGCAACAAAAAAACCACAGGCATGGAAAAGATTTGCTGTTTGTGATCATGCTTTTCTCTTTTGATTGAATCAGAAGGCGTTCTGCTGTTTTTCGGCGTTTGTTTGTTTGTGGTTTTGTTTGATTTTTTGTTTGTTTGGTTTTGTGGTTTGTTTTTTTTTTTTTTAATAAATCAGAGAATAAAAGTATTTTAATTATAATCCAAAGCAAAATAGCATGATCTGCACACGTATTATTATAGAGTCATAGAGTGGTTTGGGTTGGAAGGGACCCTAAAGATCATGTAGTTCCAACCCTCCGGCAATGGGCAGGGACACCTTACATTAGTCCAGATTGCTCAAAGCCCTGTCCAACCTGGCCTTATTCTAATTTATTGATGTATAGATATATTTTAAAGCATTTTGTTTTTAACAGAAATCAGAAAAGCATAGTAATAAGAATAATAAGAAATAGTTTTCTTTAAACAGTGATGTTCATATTAAAATCAGAAAATAATATGCTAAGAAGTTCGGATTCACTAACGCAGTTATCTTATTTTCCTATTAATAGTTTTAAACATAAGTTACCTGCAGTTTACCATACAAACGTATGCACACTTTCATAACCAAAGTCTATCTCCTATAGCCTAATGGCTTGAATGGACCCCCTAGCTGCATTCTTATCTTCCAGTGGAACTAGGACAGAAAAAAACTACTATTCTGGTCTTCCTCAAATTGCAGCACCTTGACATGTAGATTACTATTTCCTCTATGTCAGATGTTCATAAAAGAAATTGCCACGTATATGTAGAATTAATAGTGGAAAGAACAAAACCAGGTTACTCTTTTATCTCCATCTGGAATTTCTATCTATTTATACAATTAATTAATAAATTATTAGCCATTTGATATCTAGAACCGTGCAATTTAAAATGACCACCCAAATGTTTTTATATCACAGAAAGACCAAATACAGCACAATGTGCCCGTTAGACTGTTAGTTCAGCTTAATTGCTTTTCTGGTAAAGTCTTAGAGGAAGAACTTCAAACGGTTTCCTGAATATCTAGGTAATAAGAAAATTGTACTCTGTCTCCTTCTGCCTGTGATGTGTACTTCACTCTGTCTTGTCACTGGTAGCCCAGAAAAGCAGCTTCAAACTTTGATTCAACCGCTTGCAGGTTAAACCAAGACAGATCAACGTGCCTCGCTACTGTCTTTCTAATATTGATGAATAGCAAAGTTAAATGCTTTAATCAAGTCACTCTTTCATACTGACCCTAGAAAGAGAAAAGATTAAACACAGAGAAGTGGTAAGTAAGCCCACACATGAGTAACATTTAATTAAAGTAATTCTGTGGGTAGGTAGGGGGCTGTGTGGCAAAGCTGAAGAGATGAGTATGTGGGAGAGGAATGGAAACTTGAGAGTATAAACAGGATTTGAAAAAAATATTTTCAGGTTTAGACTGGGAGGTAATAAGCCACGTGTAACCATGCAGGAGAGTAAGTTTAGCTCTTGTGTAACCCTAGGCAAAGACTGTCACATTAATAGAAATTCAGCCTCATGCTTTAAGGCAGAAGAGAGGAAGCTTATCCCAATGATCTTCACAGCTTTTAACTACAAACCTCATTAGTTTTCCATCTACCTGATCATTCTCAACTTCCCAATGGAGAACCAGTTCCTTGCAAGCAAGGACCTAAGGACCTTGGTGGTCAACCAAAAGGTTACAAACATATGCTCCTCATGCCATTGCACAAAGTACTCCAGGCAATACAGAAGTTTATATTGCAATCACAAGAGTTGGTGCAAGGAGGAATCGACAACTTCTGATCAAGTTGCAAACCATTAACTATCATTTGCATGCCAATTACAAAAGAATGGAAAACATCATCAGTCTTACATAACCTACCACAGCCATTCTTGTATTTAGAGAAAATGAGAGCTAATTTTCACCCAAAAAATCCCCCCTCCCCACCCCAAATCAATTTGAATTACCACATTATAATGTGAGGCAAAGATGCAGAAGGTTAAATACAAAGTTGTAATTAGCTATTTTATCAAAACAAGATCCCCTTTGAAATTGATGCTCAGTTTATCCAGCAAAATGTGCAACAAATGTTTTTCTCAATGCATCGGAACCCAAAGCACAGCCACAGCATTCAGATGCCACGGCTACTTAGACTGCAAAGAGAGAAGTCAATAATGTAAAAGAATTGGTATGGAAAAGTAAAGAGCCTGGGAGACAATACAAAGTACAAGAAAATTCAAAAAAACAATATTGTTAGTTCTTTCAGGGCCAAGCAGGAAGAAAATCTTAAATTGTTTAATTGGTCAATTAAACTTGGCAGATCAGAACCTGGTAATGCTTTTCAGAAGAAACTATTCAAGTTGGAGTAATATGACTAAATCTCAGGTTGACAATGTGATTGAAAATACCCCTGCAATGTTTTGTGCATTAAATCTGCATTTAGAGTTGACCGGAACTACCTGCTCAAGTGATCTAGGAACTGTCAGTCTGCCACACAATGAACATTCAGACGGGTATTTAATGATGTTCGGCTAATTTATCTCAGTAAACATGACTGGAGATGACAGAGCTTAAGTTCCCTCTTTATCGCTGGGTGTTTATTGTTTTGTTTTGGGCAGGAGCTTCAGCTTTACTACTCCACCAATTTCACGCACTCAAACATCACGAAAAGAAGTTAAAATCACAGTATCTCAAAAAAAAAAAAAAAAAAAAAACCCACACCACACATTTTTATCTCTTCTGTTTCAGTATCACATTTGCAGTCCTTTCTTCCTATGAGAATCAGAGGCAAAAAGAAGCTGAGGCGATAGCTAAATCAGAAGGATCAGTTACTGAGATTGCAGAAGAACACAAGGCATGCTGATATTCATGCAGCGGCACAATTAGCTGGCAGCGTAACAGCTGCTCTCCTCGCACTGGACACCCACTCGCACAATGACAAGTACCTTCTGGGAGCAAAGCCCGAGTTCACTCAGCAAAACAGGAAAAAAAGGCAGTTATCTTCTTACCGAGCAAAACAACTAAGTATACAAACAGGCGCTTTATAAACGATCTAATAGAAAATGGTCAGCTTAAGGCCCTGTGTATCCTTGAGAAGAATCTGTTTTAGTGCATGCACTGACACATGCAGCTGCTAAGGTGAGCAAGATATTCCTGCTATTCCTTAGCGTAAGTAAAGAAATGCACATAGGGCATAGTTACAAAGTTTACACGCAGGGTTCTCAGCAAGAAAGCCTCTTAGAAGTAATAATGCCTGCGATCGCAAGTCATTACCGTGCCGCACCAAAGCAGCATGGCATTATGTTATCTATTTGGGATGTCAGGTTTGATCTCTTCACTACAGAGTAGGAGCGGGACCGGGTTCCTCGCTCCTGCAAAGCACTCAGGGGCTTGAAACAAGCTCCTTGAAATATTTTCTTCAAGTAGCAGTTGGGTCCAAATCTAATAGGTACTATAACTGAAATAGCACACCACGCTGATAACAATAGCCTGTACCAGCAGGGTATGATGTAGATGAATAAACACTGCTGTAACAATTGTCAAAGTATTATCAACTACCTACCACACCGGTGGCAAACATCTATAGACAAAAAATATGGAACTGAAATAGAATAAAAACTGGGTCATTGATAACAGGTGGGAATAAAAATTATCCATGGGGAAATCTGACTTGCAAGACAGCTTCACAACGAAAAGTTCCCAGCTCCTCCGCAGGGGGAGCGGAGTCCTCTGAGTGCCACCGTCCAGAGAAATGACTGACGTGGTGATCTACACTGCCATTCTGCTCTGCGTGCTTTCCAGACAGAACCACACACAGAGGGCCAAGCTAGGCACTTTTTTTTCTTTGTCCCAAGCCACAAGAGGCAGTTCCAGGATCCGTGTTGCAGGTGCACTGTGAAAACCTACTGGGCAAAAGCAGAATGTGGAAAGACAAGGATAACACAGCTGAGCTCAGCAGCACTGAGGAGTGTCCCACTCGATGTGCATATGCTTGGCATGTTGGATTTCAAGGAAGGTTACCTCAAGGCTAACAAGCACAACCACAGTTACACAATGAACCAGCAAATTACAGAGAACTCTGTTTTAGGCGTCTCTGCTTAAATAAGCCACTGTTGTAAGAACAAGAACTACTGATGGACACGTGTAAACCAAGCAGGACACAGCCTGCTGTTTAATATGGAACAGAATTTCTTGAAACAGCTAATGTCTCCCATACCCCCAAGAGATGGACAGACCAAGAATAAAATAGTAGGAGAGAAGGAGAAGAACAAAGCATTATGGAAATAATAAAGAAAGGAGGAAATAAAAAAAAACCAAACACACCAATAATTTACATGAAGAACAGAGCAGAGCAAAGAGCTGATAAAAAATTAGAAATATACTGCAGAGAAATGTAGTAACAATCTACCCACCTGCAGGCTTGGACAATGGACTAAACTTTCCTGTAAATGCGTGTTACTGTCAGTTTTCTTATCCAAATTAAAGAGTGCAACAATTAGTACCAAGGGAAAAAAAAAATACATATATATGTATATATATATTCAAAGGTGGTATATCTTTCTCTTCCCCAGAACAACCAGGTTCAACATGGTGCATAATTTTTCACTCTAGAGTACCACTAAGCCTTCCCCAATCCCTAGATGAAGAGATGGCCTCTGCAACATGACTATAGAATGCATAAACCTGGACATAATTAACACCAAGAAATGAAATCATCAAACTTCGAAACTATTAGATCTCAACGAATCTACAAAATTTCAAGGTAAAGCAGGGCAACTGTAACAACAGATACTTAGTAACTAGTACATCTATTATTTTCATACAGAAAAGTGTCAAGTTCAGTGGATGCTACAGGAGGAATTTTGGTAGTAACTAAGCTAAAATTCAGCCCCAGCAGAGAGTTATGCAAAAAATACCTCATCATCTTCACTGATCACAGACACCCCACACCTCTGCACTACATGTCTTCCACGGGACTTGAGCAGCGCTGCATCCCCTGGTGCCATGCTGGGTATTGATTCTGAGTCACCTTAG
Organism: Pampusana beccarii; assembly: GCA_013399365.1. Lineage (NCBI taxonomy): Eukaryota > Metazoa > Chordata > Aves > Columbiformes > Columbidae > Pampusana > Pampusana beccarii. Next base: position 370,291 of record VWYH01002553.1, on the reverse strand, counting down.
ACAGAAAAGCACCGTGCACTGAATCACCAACACTCCTCTAAGTCAACTGCATTTTCCCTTGAGGACTCCTATCCAAGCACACAACTTATCACAGCTTTTCAGCCTGTGAAATCTGGAGGAGTCACAGTCCAAGGCAGAAAACTGCACAATGATCTCAAGTTTCTATAATGCAAAAGTAGAATTAATTTAGTGTAAAGTATTTTTTACATACACATGCATAAATAAAACACAGAGCATTATTACGAGCCCAATTTTTACCATGCCATGATATTTACTTCCATTATTAGTATAATAAACTTAAAATAGCAAACACTAGCAACAACATTTATTTTACTGTTACCTGTTTTCTGACACGTGCCCAGTCAATGTCATTTGTATTTACATACTCATTTCCCACCAACATCAAGAAAAGTTGTGTATAAAAACCACAGGCAAAAAATTGAACAAGTTTTACTCTTGGAACTATGTAGGTACTATTGCACATATGTTTCCATTGATCTATATCTATATATGTTTCCATATATATATAGATAGATATCTACACAGGTAAAAGGTGATTTCATATCTCATTAAATGATCACATTTCTTTCTTAAAATACTTTAAAATATGTAAATATTTAACATAACTCTCAAAACCACTCTGCAAGATTGTCAGACATATTACTTTTACCCTAACTTTGTAACACACTTATAATTGATCCACCCTTCTTGAAAGAAGCAATTTAGTATTTTTGTTAATGACTAAAAGCACATTTGATGCCATGCAACTGCAAGTCTACCAGCGCTTAAATAACCCAGTGCTGGATGAGTATTGATTGTGCATATACTCAGATGGACTACTTCCTTGATTAAGGTTAAAGAAACATATTGATCCAAAAAGATGAAAACCATATTATTCAGAGAAGACTCAAAGTAACTTTTGACAGTATTTTATTACCTACAGATGATTTTGTATTATTTCAGCTAAATCGTCCTGTCTTTAAAAATTTACTTCCCTTCCATGCTGTCCATTTTGTCCTGTTTCATAGTATCAAACAATTTTAGAACATTCCATACTTCTTAATTGCAATTTTCAAAATAGTTGTTAGTCAATTTGAGCAGAAACAATCAAGAAAATGTTTTGTTTTGGTTTGTTTTTTTCTTAACCGAGAAGAACTCTGGAACTAAATTAAGAGAGAAGTGTAAGGAAAATGGCATGGGTTTTGACACAGCAGATGTCAGTGCTACAAATGACAAAAGATACCCAGAGATACTATATATTCAGATGTCATGTGTGCTCCCTGGAGAAGCTCAAGGGTTAATGCAATGTTGTGTTATAAAAAGTAAAAACCAAGCAGACAAAAAGGAACCCTTCATATTAAGTTCTCAACAAAATACTTTAGATTCTATCAAAACATTCTCTCTAGTCCGATTTGTCTGCTTTCGTAGCATATAGACAATACAGCTGCTTTCACAGCATATAGAAAACACTATATACTCTCTAAGGCTGTATTCATTAGCACCCCACACCAACTGAAAGTCGGTTTAAAGCACTGTCTTTTTGGCTTGGTAAGTACTTTAGACCCATTTTAAAAGGCTCTGAATATCCAAAGACAACACCGGAAACCTTTACTATAACCTATAGATTCTACTCATAAGGAAATCAATTCTACAGACTTTCTATATTAATAGCACTCTACTGTTCACAAAATTGAAAACCTGTAATAAAACTGATGATTGGAATCTTGTTCAATTTGCGGTAAATGTGGACAGTGACAGAAGTTCCAGCTGGGCCAGGCTCACACTCTGTGTTGCAGTGAAGGATTGAAGAGAAGTTGCACAGAACCCTTTTATTTCTACCTCTATTATTTATATCTTTATTTGGTTTAGGTTTCACTAGACCCAATGTGAGCTCTAGCTTCAGTGCATAGTTCTTTCAGACAAAAAACTGGGACCCACAGAGAAAGCCAGGGAACGTAAATAGCCGCAGCATGGATTAAGTCCTTCATGGATAAGCTTAAGTGACTTCTGATAATAGTTCTTCAAATTAGGTAATCGTCCTGCAGTTCATTAGCTACGTATTTCAAAATTTTAAGATCCATTCCTTGTGGTATATCCAGCTTCACATGTACATAAATATGCATATGAATAAGAAAATTCAAAATTTGGCCTTGCCTCCAACAACTTGTCTAATCTACTTTAATCACAACAGCATTCTTTTGTGAATGACTGTTCAATTGATTATTCTTCTTTTAAATACAGATAATACAGCATACTGAAAGGAAACTACATAAAAATTTGGAACCTAGGAAACAAATGCCATAATGTCCCAACATCAATTACACTTAAATTCTTTAAGACTGGAAACCAACTATTGAGAAACCTAGCAGGAACTGGAAAGAAACAATTTCTTTGTTCAACAACAAAGACCTCATGGAGTTACAATGTTGACACAGTGATATTTAAGCTCTATTTCATAATAAAAACGTCTATTATTAAACCTACAGAGAGATGCACACAGCTGGACCCTCATAATATCACAAAGCCCATGTCAAATCTGCCTGGGATCCACCTGCATATATCTATTTATAATGTCTTCACAGTGTGTTAAACGCAATGAGACACAGCATAAGAGCTCAAGGTATCCATAATTAAATTGTGCAAACAATATTTGACTGTAAATTTGTAAAACTAACTGGTGAGTAATATGTTAGATGTCAAGACTACTTTGAAAATGTAGATCTACAGATAAACTGGTGTAAACTGGTACTTTCAAAGCATTGCTCTCCAGGGAGGGATAGTATTCACAACTTTCAAAGTAACATTGCAATTTAGAAAAAAAATCATCTTAAAAAACAAACCAGAACTTTCTCAAAATACCCTAAAGTCAAAAGTAAGGAAATCTGATTCTTTATAAACAGCATGGGAGCTACTTCAAAAAGTTATGTGCATTCCTCTATATGAAAGGAAACAGGAAGGCAAGAAAAGGATCCATAACAAAAACAGCAAATAACTATACTATATTCCCAAATAAAAAATGGTAGTGGAATTGAAGTGCTATCCTCTGGAGAATGGAAATTCACTCCAAATGCAACCAGAAGGGAGAAAACGTATGACAGGTGGAATACAAGTTCGATATTAAGAAGGTAAAAAGGAAATAAGAAAAGCAGATAGCAAAGGATACAAAAACAAATAACAATAATATTAGTATATGAGATGTAGGAAACTTCCAAGGGAATCATTGGTTTTGCAATGCTGGGATTGAACAGAGCCCTTGAAGAAGGTAAGTGCGCTGCAGACAATCCAAATTATTTCTTTTCATCAGCCTTTGCTATGGAAGATGTTGGAAAAACTTGTACCAGACTTTTCTGATAAGAGAGGCTAACACTTCTTCAAATTGAAACATCAAAAAGGGGTGAGGAAACACAATAAATTGAAAGCAATAAATGATGAGGGATGAGCTCCTGTCCCACTCACGTCGATAGGTGTTTTACCATTGATTTTAGCACCGACAGTCTTCTGCTTCAGAACTGAACAGCAAACAGAACAACAGCTTCGAAATAAAAAAAGGTTGAGCTGGGCATCACAGTGGACTGTTTAGTGAGCAACAGTGGTCAAAAGAGCGAGCCAAGAGCAGAATATAGAAAGAACGAGACTGGGACAGTAGGAAAGACTCTATTTTGTGTCAATATTCAATCTCTTCTGGAGTATCTCTTCAGCTTGGGGTTCCTGCTCTAAACTAATGACAGTGGCACAAGACAAGACTTTGATAACAATAAAAAATGATTATGGAAGAAAATTTTAAAAGCTGGAAAGAACCAGGAAGTTAACTAAGCAAAGAGATGAATCAGAGACGACACTAAAGAGTGGCAAAGAGTACTATGAAGTATAGGTAAATAGGATGATCTTCAACTTAAACTTTCTCACACTACTAGAGCAAAGGGCCAATCGGAGCAATAAAAAGTTAGCAAGTCAAAAATAAAAGCTCTGTAACATTTTACTGCACAAACCACAAAATCGTATAATTAATTCACAAGGACATCCCCATGACAGTAGCAAGGAATATTATTTTTTGCCTTTGCTATTATTTTCTTTCTTGTTCATATCCATATAAAGAAATTAGTGACATGGCAATAATCATAAATCTTCAGAACGCCACATTTAAGGAAACATGCTTTCCCATTTCTCTTGCCCCAACGCATGGAACTTTTCAGGTTGGACACGCTGCAGGGAAGGAAGGGGAGGTAAGATGAGGCATGGAGCGTGGTCATGGCAAGAATGAGGACAGCACGTAGACGTTTGGAGCACCTGCTCAAACTGCAGCGCGCTGCTCTGTTAGACCCTACATGTGTAACATAGGTGGCTGATGGCTCAGAACTCCACCAGTTGTTAGCACCGGATAGACTGGGTCCCAGTACAGAATTAAGACAGAAGCACTAAACTATCAATGTGTGAAATTTATGACTTAAATGACAAGGTAGGGCCATCCAAGGAGTCTCTTGCATAATTCATGACACTTCAGGACTTCCCATATAAATCAAATAGAAGGAAATTTTACCATTGCTGCTCGGCTGAGCACAAATCCACAAACAACTTTGGTAATGGCTGCACAAACAAGCTCTGTAGAAAATACAGTATTACAGATATGCTCTTCACAATACTCCACACAGTCCCACAAGTAATTTCAATATAGTATCATTCAATGAACACTTGTATAAAAAACTACTCGTAAGTGTCAAAAATAGAGGTCATTAAAAACAANTACAAAGTTGTTCCAATTTTTTTTTTTATTTGCTTCATGGGCTTGCTATTAATCATTTTGCCTGTAGAAAAAGGAAACTACAGATTCTACAAAGCCCCCACACTTCCTAAGATGTTCCAAACCCAGCGAATTATATTCTCCAAGTTCAACGATAAACTTTGACAGACTTTCAACCTTGAAACAGTGAGCAATCATAACACAAATGAGGCGCAATACTAAGTGTAACGTAAGAATAAATGTATCAATAAATACACATGTAACTTGAAACGTACGGCTTTAGAAATAGCTGAAACCTTGACTTACTGTGGCTGTGCCGGAGACAGTTTGTGCATTTGTGTCGGCTGCGCTCTGTTCGGAGTGTGTCTGAGCAGGAGGGTACATGTTTAACGTGTGCTCTGGAACAGTGGTTTGGCCTGTGTAGTCTGGAGCTGGATGGGGATGTGGGGCTGGGTATTCTGCAGGGATACCATTCTGAGGTGGAGCAAACTGGGCTGAGGCATAAGGCTGTGCCATCGTGTCAGGAGGTGCTGTAGCTTCCTGATTACCCTGTAAGAATCAAAGGGAAAAAAGGAAGAAGAAACGTGGCGTGAGATAAGACAAGCGATGATCCCGCAGGCATAACACAAAAAGTGATGATAGTATTCTGCTGAGATTGCTGGCATGAAAAGGGCACAATGGTTGTTTCTCGAGGAGATAACTTCTTACCTGAATTAAATCCATTTTGCTAACCCTACTAAATCTTATTAAAATTAGACAAATAAATCTGCTGTTCTCTATATAACTGTAGACTATTCTTTAGCTGGGAAAAGTCTGTGAAATCTACCCGAACTAGTGCCTCAACTCAGACAATGAAGAGGGGCAAAGCGCGGCTTATTCCAAAGGCTACCGAGTGCAACCACCACCACAGAGCTCTGCTAAGATGAGCCCGCGGTCTGTGATCCATCATGACCTACCATTTGCAGAATACAATATATGCAACCTACACATTGAGCAGGATTTGGGGGCACACTGTTAACCTAAGCGCATCCTGAAAATATTTACATGAAATAACGCTCTATGATATAATTGCAAATACTTTCAGGTACACTGTATTGAGCAACTGCATGCCACAACTGGAAATAAAATAATGAGATCAAATTGAAATATTAAATATTTGAATCTCAAAATGCATCAGTTAAAAATCGTAAGTTAACCTAAAATACAAATCATATGTTGTAGGCTGTCAGAAGAATTAGATTTAAGAACTTTAAAGGCTTCAGATTCAAAGACAATAGTATTTCATTTCCATTTTGCAATAAGGCTACATGACTGAAAACAAATGCCCTCATCTCTCTATAGCTAGATCCATCTTTACATTTGCTATAATAAAGGACAGTCAAGTATGTTAATTTATAAGAGACTTCTGACTGAATACTCTGCTCACATCAAATAGTAATAATTCTAATGGGGGAAATGTACAGAACAATCTTTCAAAACCTATATCAAAGATGTCCAAACCATGACACTGCAGATGACACAACACTAGAGGTCATCAATACAGGGACTATCCCAAACTCAGATGAGCTGATTTGCAAGATAAAATTATCCCTCTTAATATCAAGTAATGTAAAAATGGACATTTGAGTAAAATTTGGATTAGTTTTTAGAACGCACTGTCATTCTCCCACCAAAGCATGTGTAAGTACCTGCAGAGGAATATTGTAGGGATTTTGCTTATTTGCACTCAGTCCTTGATGTCCTGATTTCAAAACAGGCTGAATGAATAAAAGACAGGCTTTTGCACTTTGTACTTAAGGTCATTTCAGCTAATTCAGATATCAGTTCTCTGACCTGAACTGGTTCTAAATTCAAGAGCTTTTAAGAATTAGTAAAATCACAGTACAGGAATAAGCATTGGTACATGGCAGGCTTAGAAGGGAAAATTAAACTTTCCTTTGTAAAAGGTATTCAGTGTCTTAAAAAAATCAAACCCTCCCTAATTTTAATCCCATCTATGCTACGATTTTAGTGTATGGCCTTGAGGAAGTGGTTTACGTTACTTCATTCAACCATCTTTAAAATGAAAACAGTAACATTTACCCACTTCACAGTGTTAAGTCAGGAAGTTTCATTTGCACGTATGTACAATCATTCCAAGGTTAGTGCTTCACTGAAACTTGCCCTGTTTAAATTTCAGTGGAGGTTGAAAACTCTTGTAAATGCATACTTATATCTGCTATATTAAAATGGCACGGTCCCTTTCTTATTTCTTTTACTTAATATTTTCACTATATTAAAAAAAAATAAAATCCAGATGAAGTAAAAACAAGCAACGATTGAATTCCACCAGAGTAATTTGTTAAATGTTAAAGAAGTATTTTTAAATCTTGGGGGAGGCAGGGGACCTTAGATTTTTTTAATCATCTGTTTCACAAAGGACTTCAGCAAGTGTTAAGAATTAACAACGGCAAATCGAATTTGTGCCTATATAAGCTCATTCACTGTGCTGGCTCTGAAACACAGTAGCTGGTTACTGCTGGTCCTTAAGCTATTCCTTCATGTCAGATGCTAAACGTGACATTAGAGTCAGCAGCTGCTAAAAAAGGACAATAATGGCAACAAAGGGACCAAGGGCTAATGTCCAGGTGCATTTGATCTAAAGGTTTTTATACTACCTGGATTCCTAAACCAGATGCTGCCAAGACACCACTGTTTCTCATTAACATTGACAGCAGTTCCATAAGACCCTAATTAATATTCAAAGCATCCATGCCTAGTGCTAATTGCAGCTAATATTTAATTAAGAGGGTTGAACATTTATATTATTTTTACCAGCAATTCCAAACGATTCACTTTTTAGATTTGCCATAAAATGGCAAACTGCACTGGCAATTCCAGCACCTTCACGTTGCTGAGACTCTTCTACCTCTTTCATTAGACTTGTTAAACCGAGGTCTGGATCACTTATTTATAACCAAGACTTCATTAACAAGGAAACAATGAAGGGTCAAGGTTTTGTGATTGTTTTGGTTTGGTTTTCTACATATATGTAGCTTCAGGGATTATATGTATATAAATTCAGGGATTTACAGCCTTGTCATTAAACAAACAAACTCCACCATGCTTAGAGCAGAAAAAATAGCATGTAGGATTACTGGTCCAGGCATTCCGTGTTCATTAAATTGAGGTGGGGGCAGCAGGGGGAGGGCAAAACACAAAAGAAATTGCACTTACATACACTACTGTAGGTCATAAGTTTAAAATGATAGGGGCAATACATCTGAGTTGTTAATCTCTTAAAATCAGTGTCTACTGTAGCCTTTACTAGCCTTCAAAATTAGAGTGAATGTATGATTTACAATTAATTCAACAAACGCAGAATTACAATGTAGTATAAAAGCATGTATGTATAAACATGTTCTTCCCTATTGATATGAGTATCAAGCCAATAGCTTATTGTTTAGAATATTAATTTATATCAGGAATAATGCAGTGTCAACACACATTCGTATACCCATGTGGTTCATGGAAACCCCAGACTACACAACAGTAAGATACATTTGAATAGATTTTAAAGAACCAAAAATTCTTTATGACATAAAATGTCCCTTTATTGTGATCTTTAAAATACAGTGAACTAAAATGAATAAAGGAAATAACAGATTTAATGCATTAAGTTGAAAATACGAAATGGCCCTGAAAGCAACAGGAAATATTGATGCTAAATTAGCCTATGAACTTGGGTATTAAAGCAATCTCAAAACTGCGGATGATAGTACACAGACATTGCTTAATACAACGTAGGTATGAGAGGCTAAACAGAAGTTGTCCCTTCAGACTCAGTTCCAAGTATCTTTAAGATTAAATGACCCCTTAATGCTCACTTTGTGCACGGTTTTTAATAAAGTAGTTGTTGGCAACAGAAAGAAGAACAAAGGATGGCAGACAGTCAGGATCTGCTAAATGTTCTGGCCTGAGTTTTAATGAAAACCACATTTCAACTGAAAAATATGCTTTACGTGGCAGTGTATAAAATCAAATTCATTGCTTTCTGGTTAAATGTTGAACTCTAAAGAAAAACAACAAAAAAGCATTCCGATGATATAGGTAACTGAAGTCACTCCTTTTCCATACATATCACTCCATTTGAAGAAAAGCTTAGAATTGTAAACGCTTCCAGTATCTCAGATCTGAATATGCCTTTTCAGCATCTTCTGCTCTGAAAGGATTTCATAATTAAGAAATGCATGAAACGTGTCCAAACATAATAAAGCAAGCTTGTTATGTTTGTACACAAAAGAGAGAGCACAGAAAACCTTACTTATGCAGTGTTCTTTTTTAAAAACACATTTGCAGCATAAAAATGTATTCAATGAAAACCTTTCTGCTCGCCTGCATTTTAAAGTCTAGCTAGTGGTTTATTGTTTGTTTTACTCTATTTTCTGTTTGGTGCGTTTTGTTTCTTTGGCAAGAGATTTTTCACATTTAGAGAAAGCCTCTCATACTGTAGTTAAATGAGCCAAACTGCATCATATCCTTAGGGCACGGAAACAAAGAAGAAAAATGCAACATTACTCTGTAAACCTGCTGGTTATAAGAACGGCTCAATTAGATATATCAAGCACAGCAGAGACACATAATCACCACAGTAGTTTGCTCTCCTTCAGACTTAAGCAACAAAAGACATATTAGAAGTCTTGCATGCAGTGGTGCAGCCGGTTATAAGAAATGACCTGGCTTGACTAAAATCAAGAGTTCCAAGTGAAAATAAAAGCGAAAATACCTGCTGTACCATCTTGCTCCCTTTATTCGCCATAAACTTAGCAGCTGCTCTAGTCCCAGGCCATACAGCATCTGCCCAAAGCAAGCATCAATTATGGCTGAGGGCGTGTGAGCAATGGAACGTGTGCGGGAGTGTGGCTGATGGGGGTGTTGAAGGAGGGGGAGCCAAGGCGAGGCTTCCTGACCTCCCTCTCAACATCTGACTGCTCCCAAAACCTAATCCAGATGGGACTCTTGCAGTTCGCTGGGATCTCGCCCCATCAATCACAGCAGGCCACTCCTCTGTCTTCTGCTACTAGTTATGGAGTGCACCACTGAGCAGATGATTACACACAGAAGAAGAAAAAAACACAGCTTGACTACATTAATAGCTGTTTAAAAAACATTAGAAATGCTACTATGGAAGTTGCTGGAAGCTGAAGGTTTTTGTTTTAAAATTAAGACGGCTGTATTCAAAGTTACAAACCCCCCTAAACTTCCAGTGCTTTGGCTTTTTGATAGCGACAAAGCACAGTCAGATGTGTGCATTTCTATGTGATTAATTAGTCCTACATGTGGTGGAGTTAATATCAATAAGATTTCTATTTTAAAATTGCTGAACTCCACAAGTAAACCATCAATACTGAAGCAGCCTGGTTTAAATTAAATGTACTTTATCCTTCCATACAAATGAAATATTGTTTCCTTTTTTGTTTCATTTCATGACATCCCTCTTGCTTAGCAGGGGAAATATTTCAGAAATGCTTCCAAGGTTTAGTTCTGTGAGGCACTTTCAGCAACTTAATGCTTCACTATTAAAGGAACTTTCCCAGATGCTCTGGAGGTGGCTTTAAAATGATTAAAGTTCTAATTAAATCACATAATAAAGANAAAAAAAAAAAAAAAAAGAAGGAAAAGGGGGGGGGGGGAGGGTGTGGAGGGAAGAAGATCTAGAAAGCCCCAAAGAATACACGTTTATTGCCTCTCTGTCACAGACTGCCTACAGAGACAAGAATTCAGAAACAGGGAAAGTATGTAACATGGGAATTAATTCTTACAAACGTTCAAATTCTAAGGGATGTGCAGAACTGCAGACAAACAGGCATCAGTTCATCATTAACCCTACATTCCAATTGAAATATATTGGATTTCTTTAAAGTAGCAGTGCAATTCTTCCAGATTTGTTGCTGGCACTCCAAATTAATGATAATAAAATCAGCCACTTCAGATTTTTCAGAAGGAATCAGACATCCAACCACACCAGACTGATAATCACAACTGACTGACTCTGTGAGCTTTCTCTGTCGTAGCTTAATTATCTGACCAGGCCACTTGACTCAGATCATTTGCTCCTGAAATCATACAAAATGAATTCTCCAGCCACCTCTCTTTTTTGGAAGGCTCAGTCCAAAGCCAAATTCAGATTTCGTTTAAAAAACAATCTTGTTCCAAAAGAAGCATATCCTCAAAAATAAGAAAGATAATGCAAAATAAATCTTTTTTAGTGAGCTTAGGGGAAAAGTGTAATAGTAAGTCAGCCATAGAGAATTTCACTACTACTTCAGTGAGAAAGTACCACCTCTTTACTCCCATTAGAGAGAAACATTTACTTTTCATCCTCTTCCTGTCTAATGTATTCCAGTCAAAGTCTGTACTCCTATGTATACACGAAAAAATGAAATGCTCATTTTGTGTTGGGGACCAAAGTATGGAACAGACTAATGAAACATCACAATACCCTGCAAAGCAGGAAGGTTATATAAATTCACTTAGATTTAACAGGATGCAAACAACAAAAACTAACTGCTAGTCTGAATTCCTGCCTGCATTCAAGGATGTATCGATACATCCAATATGTATCGATACATATTAAGAAAGCATTCTCTCAGACACATTCATTCTCTCCAATTGTCACTGTTGAAACTTTTTACTACTTTTAAGACGCTGTGATTTATTACACTACTACAGGCATGTAAGCTTTCTAATTTTATCTGCAATTTCTCTACTGAAATGAAATTTTATTCTATTTCATATATTAATTTATTAACAATCACTGCCACTTCCCAGAGCTGAATTGTAGTAAAGCTAGTATGTCCATTTGCTTTTTTTCAGTATCTAAGAAGGTGGTTGGAAAAGCCAATAGTTTTTTTTACTGCAATGCTGATTGAAGATATGGGATTTTAAAAGCTGGGTCAGTTCCCAAATCAGTTCACAAGAAGTTGTGACAAGAGAAGTGAGAGGTTAATGCACTGAAGAAACAATCAATGGGAGTTGGAGAAAGGGGACAAAGCAGCAGGCATATATTATGCTATATTGACATAAAAGATTTTGTCATGAGAAAACATTTCTTAATAACCTTAAGTCTTCAATTTGCAAGAATGAAAGCAACATAGACCAAGTGGTAAATTACAGACCTTTACAGGAAACAGTAAAAACATCAATATGTTCTTGTAACCCAACTAACACGGATCTCAGAGCTACCACAACTGATGTTGTGCAAGACAGGAAAGAAACAGGCACTGCAACCACGGAGCCTGCACGTCTGCAAAGCAAGAACCATTGGGCCTTCTTTTATAATTACAGACAAAAATACTATTCATAGCTCAAGCAGCAGAAGTAGCAGAGATATGTTGGCAAGACTATTTACTAGGGTGTATTAACACTTCTGAGATGCCAGACATACTAGCCCAGGTGACGAACCATGCTTATGTAGCAAGACTATGTCTGGTCTTGACACAACCCTGCATCACGCTTTCTAAGCCTTCTAGACTCTGCTGGCAACATTCCTACTGTATAACTTACAAGCACAAGTATTTCCAGAATACGAGTCAAAAAAACCTTTTCTAAATGCCACCTTATTAGTCAAGGATTGAACAATGCAAAAGATTAGACTCTGCAGAGGGGAACTGAACAGCAATCAAATCCAGTTGCATGTATACAGTTTTTGACAGTCAGATAACTTCTAGGAACCTAAGAAATTCTTGTAACACAGCTAAAATAATTCATTTAACATTGCTTGTAAGTAAAATTCAATGTCTTAATTGCAATGTACTCCAAAAAACCCTAACTGAATGCCTGAGGAGACTGGGACTGGATACAGCTGTGTTTTTTAGAAGTTTCTAAATCAGGCAATTTAATCTAGCTGAGGTTAGTAGTTACACAAAGTTATTCCCAATTTACAGATGCTGCGTCATCCAGAGTATATTAAATGAACTGCTTTTTCAGTTTCCTAATGGATATCTCATAAAAAATATTTACCAGCTTTGTTAGCCATACAAAGTGGTGAACCTGCAGTCACATGCAGAGACAACGTGTTTGAAGGCCACCTGTTCTGGAGAAACCATATCACAGTTTCATATGTACACAATTGGTTATATTTCATGTATAAACAAATTATTTCATATTTAAAAAAAATACTAGGCAGAATGAGTAGTGTGTGTCACAAGTATTATAAGCAGGCAACCAAGAAAATGCACCCATAAACAGGCACCGTGTTTCAACTGTTCAGCCTGACAGGCTTTTGTCTGCCTCACAACAGCACTGCTGAAGTTACTGCATCAAAACACAGCCAGCCGTGGTATTCAGATTTGTGGTATTAATAAAACAAGGCTGCGGGACAGAGCGAGCAGTGCTACACAAGCAGACTGAGGGGCAGCAGCAGTTACCCGAGTACCGACTGGCCCGCCATCTCTTTGAACGACCTCTCAACCAGGGACACAGTCTTTGACTGATGAGCTGTGATTTAGTCTCAGAAAAGAAAGGGGACATTTCTCTTCATAATCCCTCATGCTGAATCATTTTCTAAGGCAGTACCACAATAACCACAGTTCATCCACTACATGTGAAACAAGTCCAAGTTTCAATATCACAAATGGGAGGATTGTTACTTGGCTGTACTGAAATGACACAAAGAACATAGTCAGCTAGTAAGGGAAACGAGAACGTAATGCCATAAATTGTCTTAAGCAGCCAAGCGGACTGGAGATCATACCTCCTTAGCTATTTGTTTGCAAACATTGAAGTGCACAGGGCTGCTTTATAAGCCAGTTCAACTAGCCAAGTGAAGTGATAATGATTCCTGTAAAACTGTCCCAAATTAACTAGTGGGAGTTATTTTGTTTCCTTTTACTTCGTTTAAATGAAGAAAACTTAGGAATTTGATTTATGTGGTAAGCTCCATAAAGACAATGACACGACTGAGTTTGGGAATTTGGAGGAAGACAAGCAGCAGAGTTAGAAAACTGGGCTTCAGGAAAGGAGACTTCAGCTTTTCCAGGGAATTGTCAGGAATCCCTGAGGTTCACTCATGAGAGCAAACTGTCCAAGGCAGCTGCCTGATTGATTGAGCCATTAATTAAAGAGAACTTCAGCGTGTAGGAACCATCCATTAAGAAGGAAGATACTTAGCAGAAGGCCCACATGGTTAGGCAGAAAGTTTCTCAATGAAGGCAGACACAAAAAGGGAGCACGCAAACAGTGGAAATCAAGGCTTGGCAACAAAAGAGGAGCATAAAAGTCCTGCTCAGGTGCTTGACGACAAAATCACAAAGGTATTTTGTCCAGCCTAGCTAGAACTAAGACTAGTCAAAACATTAAGCATAACAGGAAAGGATTCTACATACCAAGCCTGCTTGTTGCAAAAGGAAGTTCAAGGAAAATGTTAATGCAGGGAGGAGACAGCCTTGCGATAAAAAAGGCATCATAATATAGTGAAGCACTTAATGTCTTTTTTACTTCAGGTAAAGTCTGATCCTAAATCATTGCACCCAAATCATGGACAGCATTGGTAAGGAAGCAAAGGGACAATGAACAATGGAGATGCAACAGGCTAGGGACAACTTAGTGAACGTGGATATATTTACATATTTGAAGCCTTAAGGCATTCAACAGAAGGTGTGGAAGGAGTAGGTCACTGTGATCATGAGCCCATGCCCAACTGTGAAAAATCATACTGATGGGGAAGTCCCTGATGACTCAAAAAGCCTAACATCGCTCCTGCCTTTTAATAAGGCAACGAGGATGATTTAAGGAAATACCGACCACTCAGCTTCATCTCAGGCCCTAGAAAGATCAGGGAGCACATCCTTTTGGAATCAATTTCCAAGCATACAAAAGAGACTTATGTAATTTGAAATGGTCAGCATGGATTTTTCAGGGGAAAATAGTGCTCGCCTTCAAAAACCAAAACCAACTGGCAACATGGACGAAGTTCAAGCAACAGATAAATCTACCTTGATTTCAGTAACACTTCTAATGCTGTCTCCCTATGGCATTCCTGGTTGAGAGCTGAGGAAGGAACAGCTGGACTGTCAGATGGGTTGAAAATTGGCTGGATTGTCAGGCTCCAAGGCTTAATACCTGGCTCCTGACCAGCAGTAAGTGGAATACTTTAGGGGCAACACGGGGTCTCACATTTATCAACAACTTGGAGAATGACAAAGAGCACATCCTCAGCAAATTTGGAGATAATTCTAAACTATGAAGCCTCAATCCAGGGACACCTTGATAAACCTGAAAACTGGAGAGTCAGAATCCTTTCATAGCTCAACACGAAAAGTGCAAAGTTCTGCACCATGAGCATCAAGCAATAACAGCTTGAGGAAATTAAGTTAATTGCTTATTCACTGAACCCTTTTCAGCTTTAGTCTGTATATAATAGAGGTATTAAAACTCAGAAATGTCATCTATATTAAACAGTGCCTTGTTATTTGCCCTTAAAAGCAGACTGTTCACAGACTACAAATGTTTTAAATTGCAAATGAAATTCTATTATTTCCTTTCTCCCCCCGTTAAAAAAACAAAACAACAACAAAAAACCACCACAGCCACGCACCTAGTCTGTGTATTGTTCATGAAGATCCTATGCAATAATGTCCGAAAGTGTGTGGGAATTGCATATATTCTGCATTTTACCTGTAACTTTTCAGCAAGCAGAATTTTTGCTTTTATAGGTCTGACCTCAATACTTTGAATAAATCTGGCAGAATATTTATGATTCAAAATATCCATAAATCATACTTAGCAGTTACAAGATGCAAGAATTGTGATCTTCATACCCATAAACTTTTGACTAAAATGAAGTTATTTCAATGGAGCTGAATATAGTTTTATAGGCAAGAAATTCACCATTCTCCTGTTTCTATCATTTAAATTTTCAGAAAAAAAATTATAAATAATCTAAAAATAAACTGTTTTACCATTGCTTTTAGACAATGCCCATTTCTCATCTCTGTTTAATTTTTAAATTTCTGCCATTTTTGTTATTTAGGATGGAACATAGATGACCTGAGCTGCAATGACCAGCTAATACAACAATGCCATATTGTTTAGTACCAGTTAAAGTGGCATTCATTTTTTGGCACTGAAATGAAATGATGGAACATGATCTCTGATGTTATTTACTTCTAAGATTAAAACGACTATCAAAATATCATTGGGCACGAGGAACAGATAGATTGGCTTCCTGCCTCAGCCACATTTTGCTGTGCTTTTAACAGAGATCATTTGTGTACTTCAGTTAATGTTTGTGTCAAGATGCTGTTACAGCATTAACAAGTAACTTTTTATTCCAATGTTTGTCATTAGCAAACTGAGCCACAATACTGAGGAAAGGTAAAGCTCTTCTCACTGATGAGATAAAAATGGAGATAAGATTTGCCTACGCAATGCAAAATACATTTCTAAACACTGCTGAATGTCACAACTGGCTGAAAATAAACAAAAATGTATGATATCGAGTGCTACAATGAATCTGCAGTTATGAAGAAAATGAACAAAATCTTAATGGTCCCTACAGCACTCAAAGGACTTTCACTGACAAAACTGATTGTTAAGCTCTACTTTGTTAAATCTCTAAAAAGCTTCTGTTACTATGGAAGGAATGGCCAATTTGTCTTTGTATTTCACTTTCCCCATGTGTAGGACAGGGACTAAAACCAGTCTCAAACATTCAAAATTACATTGCTTCTCCCTGCGCTTCTCTAGAGACTTTTTTTTCTGAGCCCTTCTTCAGAACTGAACATACACGTATGGTAGTAAATCTTGCCATAAAAGTGGCCTCTGCCATATAAATGCTGCTTAAACCTGGTAAGCTTAAAAGCCACTGTTTCTAACAAGAAATTATTTTAAAATAACATCGATTGTGGGACTGGGTACAAACGATCTTTCTCAGTCTACAGTTCTATTTTGTGCCCCTGTGTGTAAGGAATGGAGAGCTGGTGGAAGGAAAGGTACTTCCAAAACTGAAACAGCGTTGAGAAAAACTTTGGCATATTTACCAGAAGCATACGGCTAATTTACAGCAACCATATCCAACAGCATTTACGTTTACACAGTGTGCAGCATGTATACCAGCCACAGCATCCAAACTCCACAATTAGTAAAAATAAGCATCCACGTAGACTGTTTCGGGACAGAAGAGTTACATCCTGAAAACTGCTTTTAATCCACATAAAGTGAACCATCTGTCTTTTACACTAGAACACTAGATTAAATAAGATATCAAAAAATATTGAAACAGTTCGGTATTTGCTGAGTGTGCACCTGGCAAGATGAAGTATACAGCAAATGTGTTAGCATTCCAGCTGCAAAAGAAATTCAGGCTAGATTTTGCTACACAGAAATTGATAGCTGGTAGGTATTCAATCAGAAAAGTGGGTTTTTCTTTTAAATATTACAATCACATGGTATAGTACATCATTTGTGTCAAGTTAAATTTAATGATATCAGCGTATTTAAAGGGAAAAACCTGAATACCTACTCATAAACCCATGCCACGAGGGCTTGTATGAGACTCTACGAAGCCTTCTTCTCTTATTTGATATTCTGATATCTGTCTATAACAACTTTTATATGCATTATACCCTCAAACTAA
Source organism: Pampusana beccarii (assembly GCA_013399365.1). Taxonomy (NCBI): domain Eukaryota; kingdom Metazoa; phylum Chordata; class Aves; order Columbiformes; family Columbidae; genus Pampusana; species Pampusana beccarii. The sequence goes on along the minus strand of VWYH01002553.1, from coordinate 352,937 downwards.
TCTATTCTCTTGTCTTTTTAATGCACACCTAGTATGTCTGAACTCAAAGTTACAGTGTGATGTGTGATGCCAATAACGTACATTCTTCTGAAGTCTGCCTGTGTAAAAGGAAAGATATTTTCCTGGAAGCAGCAGTAGGTATAATGAGAGTGGCGCTATTTTTCTTGAGAGTAAAGCAACGTCATCTGCTTTGCTGTAGTTACGAGCACATTTTAAAAGGAACAATAATTAATGAGCTCACTAATGCCTACCAATTTTTGTCAGGCTTAGTAGAATCAAGTATGTGAAGGACTGCTTCAGAAAAGGTGTTTGAGCAACACAACACAGAAAGTTGACAGGCTTTTACTGAAATGTGCTTTTTCTACATATGTTTAATGGCTTATCTGAACAACAATGAAAAATTATCACTATATGATCCATCATAAGTAAACCATTTTTCACCTACCAGAGGCTAAAAACAATAAGAAAAATGTAGAAACATGAACTTTATTCTGGGAAACTAACCAAAACTGTTAAGTGGCACGTATGTCAAGCGTGCACTTTGGCAAACTCAGTCCACCTCAGAAGACATGAAGACTGTGTCAACAGAACTTAAGGCTCCAAAATAGACACCTAAAAGGTAGAAGTCTACCTCTACAAATGCTCTGAGTTTATTTTGCCAAGCCTTTGAGTGAATTTTCCTCTCTTCTCATTCAGATCCTGATCTAATTTTCCCTGCCTTTTAAACCTCCCTCTGCCTTCTTTGTATTCTCCTTCTTCATTACTTCCTCTGCATCCTCTATCTACACCTACCTACAATATTTAATATTTATTGCAACAATTGAGAGCACAGCAGATGCAAGAAGCTGCTTGACATGGTAAGTATGAACAGGAAAAGCAATGAATGACCTTCAACATATACTTTAAGTTTCATGCAAAATATCTCAATTGTGAGCTATTCTGAGCAGAAATCTGAGGCTACATGACTAGGACTGTTTAGAGAATTTATTTCACCTTCTCTCTTTTACTCTAGATACCACTGTGGCCAATTGATACATAATCTGGAAGATGAAAAGGTATTTTGGAACTTGACACAACTATGGCACTTCACATTTGTTCATCTTGATGAAGTGGTAAGTGTATTAAGTCCTTTCACCTGAGCAACAGTTCACTAGGATTACAAGTTCAGTAGAATCCAAACTCTTTATATTCAAATATAATCCAAACTTTTTGCATGTTGCTGTAAATGGCACAGCGTCGAAAGTATTTGGAACTAAAAGGGCAATTTGCACAAGGCTGCATTTCAGTTTTAAAAGATAACTATGATCCATGAAGATACTCTGCTGAACTTATTTTTCGTTTCACACATCAGAGCTTTTGCTTTGCAGAAATTGTTACAGCCTTTTAAGTCTAGGCTACTGATTTGAGCAAGAACATTGAAGTAGAAGCATGGTTATGGTGCAGTAAGTCTGACCTAGTTACTCAGATACTACATCAGATTAAATTTTGGGATGTGTACTGTTTTTATGAATATCCTGCACTTTGCAGTCAGATGATCAGCAAGGAAATGACAAAGCTCAACATTTCACTGTCTGCAAGCTCAGAAGAAATTTGGTAGCTCCTTACATACGTCTGCACTATCAGCTCATTTGGCTTTTTGGACCCTGAAAACGGTTCAGTATATTCGAGCCAGTTTCTGTTCAGTAAAGAGACAGGAGAGAAATGCTAAGTAGAAGGTGGCAGCCAGACCCATTCTATCCCTGAAGCTACAGAAAGGCAATAGGTGGGGCAGCTGAGAGGCTACAGACAATATTTGAAAGATTTGCATGTCTACACTACACTGGGTTATCCACTTTAAACAGTAAGAAATTACTTTTAAATTGTGTTTCACACAATATGTATAGCTGAAAAAAGAAACAAAACCAAAAAAACCCACCCACCCAACCAAAAAACCCCCCAAAACTGGCTATGGTAGTTAAGAATGTTTAACTACACTCTTCATGCTATGTATATAATAAAAAATACAATTATGCTTCTTTTATAAGATTAAGATGTTCTTCTGTCTTTGAAGTGCCTTCCAGGACAGCTATCCTAATCCAGCCAGTCTCCTTTGATTTAAACAGACCTTCCTGGTGCAAACAAACCTTCCTTGCACAAAGAAACTGAAGAAAAATATAAATTTCAAACCTTGTGATGGCAATGAAGACTGCCAGCATAAGAAATTTGGATAGCCCACTACAACTCCTTGGTTCCAAACAAGAAACAGTTCTGCCATTACAGTTCGGAGTCATAATTTCAATAACAGGAATTCTAGTAATAAGGAAAATATCTGTTTTTTAAGAAAGTCCTGACCAATTTGTTTTGCCTCTAAGAATCAGATAAAGCTCTACAGCCTTTCCTCGTAGCAGCCACTACCTGGAATGATCATTTTAACAGAATAACTGAGATAAATAGAGAAAGGGAAGGGTAAGACAGACAGTGGGTGGTGGAATGCATATTTTCAAGGTAAAAGCAGATAAAAGCACTAGCATTTACTTACCATAAACCAGGCATTTAATAGGTTGCTTAAGAGCTAAGAGAGCTCTTCACCTCACCTCTACCCCATTTACCACATTAGGTGTTCTAATGGTAAGCCCTCATCCAGACATACACAGCACCTCTGCTTGTGGGTACTACCACATGATGCAAATGAAGTTGTAAAGAGAAATCAACTCATCAATCACAATCACAAGGGGACACTGAGCAATGCAAAAGGATTAGCGTTTCAGTTCTGCTCAGGTCTTTCCTATCACCACTCTAATTAAATACCACCTCAAGTGCTTTATTACCATCAGAAACCTCGGTGTTGAAGGCTAGCGTTCTGGAATCTAAGTGCTGAAACTAATTAGAAATGAGAAAAAGAAAAATGTTCATTAAAAATTGCAGGATTCCCCTAGCGGAAATGATCTACACCTTGGAATAAAGATTTGCCTGTCTCTGAATTTAGAATAACATGTTAAATAGCTTTCACTAAGCTGAAACCTTTTACTTTGAACCACCCACCTACCATTGTCTTTTACAAGTAAAGCTAGATTTATCTGTATCTACCAAACCATTGCTAGAATTTAAAAGATTCTTGGCTTATGGTTAGCTGATAAGAGCCTTAATTCCTCTTCTTCTAACATTTGATACACTAATTTAAAATTTTTCAGACTTGGCACACTCAAGGGCTTTCTGCTTTTCTTCCCGGATATACATAAGCTAGTCATTACTATTTATGAAGGCGATGAAAGAAAACATTAAACAGTCAAAGAAATACAAATCTTAGATTGTAACACAGAGAATGCAATAGCAGGATTAAAAACAAAGAAAATGGAAAAGGAAAAAAAAATACAAACAACAAAACAAAACAAACCACAAAACCTGAAGCAAAGACAAAGACATTTGCAATTTAAAGCAATGCAATATAGCTGAAAAGCAGTTTTCTCTTCCACTTGACTGCCAAGTGACCTGACTCAGGATTTTATGGCTTTCCCAGGAACAAGCTGACGGTATCAGTAACATCCAAAACTTAGCAGTGAAATCGCACTGTCATGAGCAGAAGTGAGGAGCAGACAGAACTTCTGATTCAAGTGATGAAGGAACCATTTTCCTATTTTTTAGCCGTGTTCAAATAAATTTGTTTTCTAGTCAGCACATTCATTAGATGAAGTTACCTTTATGTACAAGACCTGAATAAGGCCTATACATTACCGACATCCCACTCAACTAATTAGGGTGAGGTTTCTTGTTCAATTTTGTGTATGAGATTTATTTTTAATCTCTGAGGTGATTTCCCAATGCAAATAATACCTCAAGTATTAACAATAAAAAAGACGCACAGTTTTTAAAATATAACATATATTCTTATTTAAATAATTTCCAAACCAAAATACTACTGATGGTATATGAACTGGTAAAAGATAATTTTGAATTTAGCTTACTTTTTTTTTTTCCCCCAAGTATCAGCTAAATGTTTGACACTGATGAAAATACGTTTAATTCCAAAGGAAACAGATGGCATTAAATAGTTACTTATTTCAACATATGGAGACCAACCACTGAACTATGAAGAACCAAACAGTAAACTCTCAGTCATTTTTAATTCATTTTGACTAACGAGAGCAAAATACAAGGATGCAACACAAAAGTAAAAGAATCCAGCTTCTAGTATGACTGCTTTAGTTTAAATTGTAACAGAACAAAGAAGATTTTAAGTATATTTGTTTGAGCTACGATATTAGATTTTGTTCATAGCATTTATTTTTGTTTTTTAAATGTATGATTTTTATAGAAAACAATTCGTGATGCATGCACATTTTTACGTTCATCTACCACCTTAAAGCCTCAAAGATTATAAACTCCCCTGTAAACAGTTCTCTTGTCACGAACATGCAAATAGGAGCTCCTGGTCTTGCAACTGGACACAAAAAACAACTCGCAAATGCATGGGATCAATTGACAAAAGTTTTTGTGAGAAAACTGCAAAAGAGAATCCACCATGCCAGGGGCAATGAAGGTGTGAAAGAGCTAAACTGGGCATTTCTGGCATGGGCCAGCACAGCAGAGCTCGCTTCTCTCACCTGGCAAAGCAAATTGAAACTGTATTAAACTGCAAATTAAAGAACAATCAACACATCAGTTCTACTACTGCTGTGAAAAGCATAATTTCCAACAATGTAACTGTAGCCGATGCTTTGGAAAAGTATTAGTGGCAGATGATTCTTACCCCTGTCTTATCATTGCCATTGTCTTCAGTCAAGGAGGTGGAGGTTTGCCAGCTAAGTCTGTGTCAGTTTATTATTGACTTAAACATGAGAGTAGCTTAAGTGAATTTAATGAGTTTATTTTCCATCCGAAGCAGCCTGCAACTTTCTAAACTTGCAGCAAAAGTTTGCAATATTTGCTTCATTTCTTCCTATAACCTTATATAACAAACCACTGTAAAGGTGCCCCTGCATTATTCTCAGCTGGTGGGCAGAATTGTACTTTCTTTAGAATATTTTTTAGGACTCAATTTGTTAAAAGGAAAAAAAAAAAAAAAAGGCTGCTTAGGCGTTTCATGATTTCTGTGCAGAACATTCACTATGTGGGAGTGTTGCATTTGCATAGTGGCATGTGGGTAGGATTTGGATAAGCACACTGAGGGATATGACAGTCAAAAACAGATATGTGGGAAATCTCGTTTAAATGGAAAAAGACCTCACCCAGGTTTTTCTAACTTAGGTAAACACTGTTTCTAAGGGAGAAATGAAAGCATAAACTACTCACGAGGTACAAATTGCTTCAAACACTGCAATTTCTGTTGCGTACCAAACTACGCCCAAGAATGATTTCTTATTCTGTCCTAGGTCTAGCACAGCAAAAATCAACGAGAAATGGAATCTTGATCCATGTTAAAAATCTGCATGCCATTTTTCCAGCTAATGACATGCAGAACAAGTTACAGCTGATTTCTGCCACTGACATTCTGTCAATTTAATAATAGATCCTTCTTTTGATGTAACTTGACTGCCATTAGCATTCCAAATATAGTGAACTGTTTTGTTAATATCTCTACAGAAGAGAAAACTGAAGTAAAAGCGTAAAACAGAAGGCAAACCAGGCCAGTTTCTTGTGCACAGCACTTTAATCCATTGCTCACAGAAAACGTGTAAATCCAGTTCCTTACTGGACTAGGAGAGCATAATTTCCAGTTTTGAACTAAATTTGAAATTACTGATCTGCAAGAAATTTCTCTGCGGAAGCCAACTTGAAAGCTTGATTTCTCAAGCAACAGACATTTTGGAGCACTCCAGGGAACTGCCCTCTTCCCTTAAAACTGAGCTAACCAAAGTGACAAAGGCACTTGGTTAGAAAATTAGACACTTTTACTTCTTTTGAAAAAAATGGTGGAGACTCCCAGGTCTATTTTTGCAGGATGTGATCATCCACCAACTACACTGACAGCAGCAAGACTCTTCCAGTTTTCACAAGCTCAGAGTCTGGCTGAATCTACTTTCATGTATTTTATGAGGAACTACTCTCTTCTGCGGGACAGCGACACGTACGGGCAGGACTCTCTGGTTAGGTCAAGAGCCAATTTGTTGAGCACTTTCTGCTGCACCCCTGTGTACACCGGTATCCAGCAGTGCCACAGCTCCCATGTGGACTCTTCTGCCCCACATCATCTATACGTTCTAGCACATGCCATCACAGTGTGCACAACCTACACAGGCTTAGGCTTCTCTAGGAAGCAAACACTCTGAAGGTTCCCTGATCAGTATGCTCAGGTCTTTCTAGCCTAAATTTAGCAAACCATACCACACAATCTACAAAAGCTACTACCATTTACTGCCTATCCATTTTTTAAATTAATAATAGGGGCTGGTGTACCTCTATTTCCTCTGTGTTAGCCTAACTCGGACAACGTTGACTTGCACAACTCTAAATGGCAGTATGAATAAGTGAGTTTATTTATCTCTCTTTTACACATGAAACAAATAAATGGATTTCCCCTGGAAAAGGTTTAATTCTATTTGTACCACTAACACGCTGACTGGAAGACAGTTCAAACTCAGATAATGGCCCTTTAAGGATTCCAGCTTAGGGCTGTTCAAAGAAGCATTGTATAAGAAAAAGTGTCTCACCTTGCATATATGAGATCCTTCACAGTACAGACACCTTCCAAGCGATCCCACTCATCCAACATGCTCTTATTTTGGAGCAAACACTGACCATATAAGCTCAGACTAAATAATTACATAGCTCTCTTAATGAATATAATGTTAACATAGTTTGTGGAGCTCCTTTCCTTTGAACATGAAATCCATCTTCCAAACAATCGCATACAACATTATTGCAAAATTTTTATAGAGTTTGTATTTCAGACCCAGGTGCAAAACCTGTGCCTTCCTAAAATTAAAAAAAAATGTTTCCTTCTCCTAATTATCACACGCCAAAGTAACATTTACAGGTAAATGCATTCACAAACAATGGCAATAAAGCAAACCATAACCTAAACCTGTGTGTTCTATGTTACTAACCAGTTCCTTCCAATCTGATAAATTTCACGTATATTTGGTAAGTCTTTACTACATAAAAGACACACCACTTCCATTTAATTGTAAATACACAGAGGTAAACTGATGGTTATTTAAAGTTACCATGTTCTAAAAACACATAATGGGAAAAGCAGAGGAATTAAATATGCCAGATCTCGCAAACTACTATGATAAACAAATGGTCATCTCAATTATACATGTGTCATAATTTAGTCACACCATGTCCTGCAATACTGTTGGGAAGATCAGTGCTGAAACTGGAGAAAAAAGATCTCTAAATGTTTAAAGAAGTGACCAACCTATTATATTTCTTATCACTCCCTCTCAAAAACATTGCCAGCCAGGTAAAAAGAAGTGTAACAACAACAAAACAAAAAGCCCAAACCACCTTTCTACAAGGAAAAAAACAACTTCAAAGGTGTGGTCAGGTGTCATTTTCCAGATTAACCTGGAACTGCTGAAGACCTTTTAGGCCTTTTCGCTCTCTGCTGTGCAATGCTACCATCAGTTCAAGACCAGTATAACCGTGCAACCCTTTAAGTGCCAGAAAACTCCCTCATAAGCTTCTGTGAATAAAAAAAAGTCAGATTACTTCAAGCTTCTTTATCAGCAACTTAAAGTAAGATTTGATTTTGCAGCTGCAGAACACTCACACCTTTCTTTCTGCCAGCTCTGCTGTAAATACAGACGCTGCACTTCAGGCGGTCCTGATGTTTACGGAGTGAGCTTGAGCGCTGGTCCTGATCATTTCATTTTATTTCATTCCATGGTCATTAACATCCACGTTTCACAGAGAAGCCTTTTAATTGTTCAGTCAAACAGTGGATTTCAATTTACCATTAAGTCAGTGGCACTAAGAAATACTACTGCCTAGTCCATACAACAGAAAATAATAAAAAGACGCTCATTTCACAAATGCAAATGCAGCATCAAATGATTCATCTGAAAAAAAAATAATAATGACACACAAAAGACGTGTAAAAACAAAAGCAAAAGGTACCTCTATGGCTTTTAATTCTAAAATAGGTTTGGGTAAAATAAAACATGAGTCTGTAAGAAGCACTGCATTTATCTGCTACAACTGTAAGAGATTTAACAACGTGACTGTAGTGTATCATTAAAAAATCAAACCTACCTGCCTTTTTATGCAAATGCAACATTAAAGGCTCCTTCCTCAAAGATACTCTCTACATGCTAATATTCCCTCTATCTGGTGCTTCAGCCAGACCATAAAACTTCATGTAATACATGCAGCAGGAAAGTAGGATTTCATGAAAGAGATGATGGTACTAGATCGAAGATAAAAGTTTAACCCATTTGCTTATTGTAAATCCTTGAGTGGGAATTTGGCCTCTCTTCATTCAGAGACTTCAAGTTTTGCCTTTAAAATACCTGCTGTAAGAGCACCCACTATACCAAGGAATCAGGTGGCATTTCTTAGATATGTGCTCACAAGACCTGTACACACACTGCGAGAAACACAGGAATGACACAGGCCTGTTGTTCCCAGCTTAATTACTATTGGCAACTTTTGGCACATGTCTACATTATACAATACAGACAGTAACAGCGAGTTTTCCTCAGAAAGCAAATAGGAATTAGTTAATGCCACAAACTAATCTGCAGCTAAATGCGAATTAACTGAAGATAAAGAAACATTACAAATGACATTCAGGAAGACACAGACGATTCCCAAGAGCTAAACATGTAACATATCTGAGAGGAAAATCACGGTTTTCTCAAACTGATTCACACGGCTTCAGATAAAACAGAAAGTGCCAAGATACTGAACGGGGGCTCCTCAAGAGCTTCATTTTCCAGAAAAGGTAAGACAGTGGCACTGATTAAAGGGTCCCCACAGGAGATCCTCATCGCCTGCTACGAAAAGGATTCAAGGGCAAGAACTTCAGATAACCACAGATAACCAGAAAACCCTGATGCTTGATTCAGTGCCTGCATAAAAATTAAACTCCCAAATCTAAAACCAGTATCTGAATGCGGGGGTGGGGTGGCGAGGGGGAGGCGGGGAGAGCACTGTTTCTCAAAGAAAGGACAAAATCAATAGGGAGAGAGTATGATATGTCATTGCTCATTTTAGTCAACTCGGTCCCTTTTAGTTTAAATACAAAGTTTAACTCATGGAAGTTTAAATTCTTTTCTTTTTTTCCTTCTTATTTTTTAAATTTGAAAGTATCACATCAGATGATAACCTTCCACTCTTAGACTACAGAAAGCAGACAGAGAAGATATAACAAAGCAAATTTAGAAGGGTTTTTAATTCTCAGTCTCTCACGTATGCACATGCTACTGACAAACTATGTCAGGCAGGAACAGGAATAGCTAAGGAAAACTCTACTTCTATTTCCATTTTCTTAGAAAACATAGGAAATGCTTAGGAAAACATAACTATTTCTACAATTGCACCAAATCCAAATAGACCAACTCTAATTTAATCTTATTTCTTAAACGATTTTCTGCAGTGTCTTTATTTTATAGAACTAGCACTAACCACTTAAGCTATTTCGTATACTCTTTCTAAATTCTTTTTGCTAATGTTGTAATTTTAAGGATGATCTGTTTAAACCTATGAGAGTAAATTACTTTAATCCTGTGAAAACACACACACACAAACACGCAAAAGTGCATATGTGTTTCCAGTAGTGTTTTCTTTCACTAGTATTCAGTCACCTTATGAGAACCTCTCTTTTGTGACTGATTTTGGTTAGCTGCCACATGCAGCATAGATTTAAACATACAGGGAAGGATCCTCAGCTGGTCCAAATTCTCAAAAATGCTCCCAGCAATTCAGTTTGGAAAGCTCGATATTTTGATGTTGTCAGAGTATAGGTTTGACGCTTTTAACATAGGAAAATAATACTCATTTGTATACAGCTAAATTTGTAATAGCTAAAAAACCAAACAGATGAGCAATTAGTACACAAAGGCAAAAAGGAAGAAAGACACGGCAACAAATAAATTCACACATTTTCATCACTTTTCTCGGAAATCTCTTGTGGTCTGGCCTGTTTAGCACCTGCTAAGCCTAAACTGTATACACTCCTCTTAAAAAATTGTCAACAACTGAAGTACAGATTTCTTTCCAGTTCTGGTCTCTGACTCGTATAAATACTGTTTGTAAAATAAAGGTCATCCTTCTGGTCCAGCTCTGCCTAATTCACATACACAAAAACCGATATGGATTGGTCTCAAGCAGAGGCCAAAAGAATTAAACCAAGCCCCTGCGAACTTGACTTGCATGTAACTGCTGCCATCTTAATAAGGTGAGAGCAACTTGTAAATCCCAGGCAGATTCAAAAGCTGCAGCCCAGTCCCTGCCATATGGAGACAGCCTGGAATCTGTCAAGTTCACTTAGTGAATTTTATCTTTGGGGAGTCAGTCAGGCAAGCTAGATCAGAATAAACAGGATGCTGCTGAGATCTGGAGGCTAATGCTGGTACAGGCTGGACCACTGAACCAAAAAAATCAGTTTTAAATAAACATGTGCTTGACTAGAAAAAATTAACAATAATTAAAGCTGTATAGGCACAAAAACAACGACGTGTGATTTGTAAGGGCTTCTGAAAGACACTTTTCTGACTTCAGGAGTTAGCCAGCCTTTCCCTTTCTTTTTTCATTATTCCTTGCATAGTAAGATATAACAACAGCATTTAATGCTTTAAATCAGTTCTAAGTATAGATCATTTAAAATACACTATTTAAATGTTATGCATAATTATATAACCTTTTTCATACTTGTTCAGGCAACATAACAGTAAGAGTAAGCAATGTCACGTTCATATGATCTACATGCAAGTCCAAACTGCTTCTTCATGCTTCAATAAAGGAGACAAAAATCTGGGGTCTCCAAACCTATCAAATTCTGTTCTGATGGATGGGGATAAGATAGACTTTGTTGTGCGCTGGGTAAAAGCCAGAATGGTAAATGTAATCTTCTGCACATGCTTTTACTGTTATTCAGCATAAAAATAAGCCTTATCCATTTTTATTAGTTGGTCTGAGCCAGAACCAATTCTTTTGATGTCACCTAGCTTATAAAATGCAGCACTATAAGCAAGGGAGGGTTTAAAATGCTTCATAGACTTTATCCATTATATTAATGGGTTTCAAATTGCAATCTGTGGAGCACTTTCTGGTGCTGATCCACAGGCAGCTGGCCAGTCACCTGGAGCTGGCTCCTCTCCTTGTTTCTCTCTGCTTATTCACTATAAAAGACAGAGCTGAAAATGGGCAAACAAAAAAAGACATAATTCCACTTGTAATGCCATTTTTCTAAATAAACAGTTACAGTCCTTGCCACAGGACCATCCCGAGAGGAAAGGGCTACGCAATCACAAAAGGCAACACAACTTACAGGCACCATATACAGTGGACCATACCAGGAAAGAGAGGGGGAAGGTGGAGCACAAGAGAAAGAACTGTTTTTACTGTAGGATTAATTTGATTAAACTTTAAGGTGAATGAGTAAAATAGCTCATTTTTCAGTATTCCCTTATTTTCAGGTAACAAGACAAATTTTACCTCATGTCCCAAAAACATGAATTTGTACTGCATTGCTATTTTCCAGAATTATTTCCACTTTAAACCACTTCTTTTAAGAATGTCCCGATAAATACTCTTTAGAAATGACATCCTGCACTGCACAGCCTATTTCTTTGAATACTTTACATGACGACCTACAGATTCATCCAGGGAATTCAAGTTTTCTCTCTATATAAAGTAAGCAAAGAAAGCTACACTGACCTGGGTCACCAGGGTAGGAAAGGCTTCTGGGAACCTAATCAGTAAATTATAATAAACAAGATATCTATATTTAGCTATGAATTAAAAAAAAAAAATTCTATACTACTAGTATTTCCTTTAAATTGTTTCTTATTTTCAGATATGTATTTTTGATGTATTATGGCAGGTTTGCCCCAGCTAAATCACTTCAGCTTGACTGAGAAATGTAGCCACCATAGCAGATTGTGGAGGTTGTGGAGTTACTACAGTAAGTCAACACCAATAGTACACTATTGCTTAATAGCAAACAGATTCAACAGCTGAAATCTTTTAAGCTACCAGTAATAGCTATTATTAGATCACAGAAAAATATTTGCAAGTGAGTGCCCAAACAAATTATAAATAGCACACAGCAGAAGAAGGTTCATTCAAAGCAGCACTGGAACAGTAATTTATCGGTTCCAGTTCCACGAAAGGTGGTTGTGGTCCGATCCGTGCTGCACTGACATCTTCCACCCGCGAGGCACAGGTCAGGCTTTGAGGTCAAGCCAAGCCTGGCTGACAGAGCCACCAGGGAGGCAAGACTGCTGGTTGGGAATGCTCGTTCCCCCTTCTTTGGTTTGGAGATCTGTCATTGCTCCATCATGACAATGGGGTCAGCTTAAACTTACATTTAGGAAACATCTGCAAGTGCCCCTGGTTTGTCCTTTACAGTACAAAGTTGCACCAGTGCAGCCTGAATAAAGCCTAAGACCTACATATTTACTATGTCCAAAACATGATGATTAAAAATCCTTCTGTTTTTCATGAAGCTATTTCCTGTTTAGACTTATAGTATCTCTCAACCCAGAAGTTTCTTTTTTTTGAGAAAGATGCAATCTCCCACAGCACATAGCACAGAAAACAAAAGACTTTTATCTTACAAAAACTTTAATCCAAATATCTTCAGATCATAACATTTATTGGAAGACACCAGTTATTTTGCTTCCAGCGATAGCCTTTAAATAATTTAAAAATATGTTCTAAAATAGTTTTCAACAACTTCAGATTTCTTTTTAATCAAAACACAGTTTTGCCAAATTTTACTTTTTTTGAAAGAATCTTCATAGACAATGATGTACACTGGTAATAAAGCACTACAAAAGGGTAAGTCATGGGCTACTTACAAGCAACAGCTTTGAAAAAAAGTTTATTTTTTAAAAAACTAAAATCCTTCTTGCGCTTTTAGCTCTCACTTCACAATATCCTACAGAAACTTCTAGGAGCATTAGAAGTATCTCATCCTAACTTCAGTAAGTAGTAAGTAACAACACCCAAATAAAAAGCCTTTTGTCTAGAAGTTCTTTTTCTCACATGTAGGGGGGAAAAATGATTTGTTGGTGATTCTCAGTCTGGAGAATCCATGGGTTCGGTGAAGTATAAAAAACAGAGTAAAAATCTGGATCGTGACACTGACAGCAGTGAAGCAAAGAGTCAGTCTAGGGCTATCTTGGTCCTTGCAAAATCAAATCCTGCAAAAGGGTCACTGGGTCAGATAATAAGCAGCTGTTTTCTAATATACTGCTTCCTTCCCTAAAGTGCCATCAGCTATTGGGGCATGCAGCTGGAATGAGAATGTGAAGAGGGAGTGCACAATTTCTGGAGAACACATTACCCTCACACTAGGAATCAGTGCTGCAGGAAGATCTATTAGAAACCTGTAATCCTACAAAGATAAGATGTAAAACAACAACTGCAAACATATTAGCCGTGACAACACGCTGCAAACACTACCTCCAGCCTGAAGAAGGAAAGATACTTCTCAATTAACTGAGCCGTGTTACTGAGAAGGAATGGGAAAGGGATTGGCCTACAGCCTGCTGACTGGCTAAATGACTGTTCCACAATAGAACTCTGGCACTAATATATTAACAATTCTTGCTTTTCCATCTACAAGCACAATTTTTCCAGAAAGAATCTGTAGGAGATCAGCACCATGTAAGTCAAAATGTAGTATTTAAACATTATGTCCCTTTCTGGATTAAAATAGAATGTAAATGGCTACAACAGACTAATAGATGCTATAGTGACTGTAAATTGATATAGATGATGTGAGACCTGGCATTTAATTTTTCTATAAAGTTAGTGAAAAATAAAAAATAATTATCTCCTTTTCAGAAGACTTGTAAGCAAGTCTCCTGGCATACTGTCCACCATTTTAATCAAAATGCATTTCAAGCTTGGTTTAGAATTAAGGTGGGTCACATGGGATTGTATTTCAATGCATTTGCAAACTGTGTATTCTTTCATGTACCTATGGCAGTAAAAAGCAAGGTACAGAAGACGGGTTATTTTCATTCTTTTTATTGTTCAACAATATATTCAAAGGATCTGTCAAGTAGTTTTGCTGGATGTGCTTAATCCTAGAGCTTTCAGACACAGCTTGTTACTTCCTTTCCACTTCAGCACAGTTTTGTGATGTATTTATGAGGCTGAGACTAAACTAAGTCTGCTCGGAAAAAGTAAAACCTAACAAAAAGCCATTTTAACCAAGTGAGGCTGAATTTTTGTAAACTAGTTCAAAATTTTATGCTGTTGTAATAACCTGGGGTTGCAAAGAGAAGAGCTACATACAACACAGATAAAGCAACATTCCAAGTTTTCATTGCAAATTTTGCCAAATTTGATAAAGGGTAACATTCTCAGAGATTAGATCGTAAGTAAAATGTATGTTTTACTATTAAGACACTTACTGCCACAAATTGTGGTTAACTGAAACAGAAGAGCAACATAATAGGGCCACTGGTCTGAATGTAACTTCGGTTTCTGGGCCCTTTGTTGACACACGGTATGGTTAAATTACTTATCTGAACTTGGTTGTTGTCAGGAGATGGCTATCTTCCTTCCGGGAGGGACTTTGCAAAGCAAATATAAGGCAATGGAGCTAAAAATAAAAGACGCAGAAACCTAAGTTTTCAATTGCATGAACCACTTCAGACTTAATGGCTCATCAGATTTAAGTCCCTAAACGCTTCACCTCCAAAGACGAACTCAAATTAAATTAGCATGACACACTGTTATCTGTCTTTACATGCAATGCAAAGCACTGTACCTGTGAGCATGGTAAACTCTAACACCTAGGGAAGACGTCAGTTGAGAACATGCCTGAAGTTAACAATCCTTCAATGTAAAGTATTGGTGTGCATACAACAAGCAGGAAAAAATTAAAAGTTCTCAAAAGGTTAAATAGTCCAAGAGAATATATCGTGCAAAGATACAGGTTCAAAGGTGGTAACAGCACTACTGCATTTTTGTGTTTGTTAACAGAGTTTGTAAGTTAAAAGGAAATAATTATTTTGTACTTTCAATTCCTGCTAATCAATTTTGCATACAGGGCACAAATGGAGCTGAAGAGTATTCACAAAACTAAGTAAAAACAGCATTACTTCAAAAATTTTGTTTAATGATGTTTGCCTTATTTTTCAAATCATTATATCACTTGTAATTTTAAACTTTGAAAGTAGGAAAACTCAGATTTCTAAGCCCTTATTTTTAAAAGCTTAAAATGCTTTCCTTCCCCACAACTTAAAAACCTTCACACAACAGCAAAAAGTGAACCTGCTTATCCCTTAGATCCCACTGCCATCATACACCACTGAAGATATACATATTCTGACAATAATACTAATGCAAATACCTGCACCAAATGCCGTATGTCTTACTAATTTTTACAAAAGAACACTGTTGTTTCACTACTTTAGTATTTTATTGAAATAATTGTGTATGATTTAAAGTGGTTCCTGCTGGCTTTAGTAAAATAAAAGATGTCTTTCTATCCTTATAGATTTCTGCAAAAGTTTTCAAGAGCCCATTTACAAGAAGAATAAAAGTAGAGCATCTCTCTTTCAGATTCCCACTCTGTAAATTTCTGGTTTACGTGTTTCTTTCTCCTAGTCGCTGGATGCCCATCAAGTGTATGTCATAATTCATGGGAAACACATGAGAAAATCTCTTCAATGACAAACCAAAATGAAAATGATGGCAGCTTAAGTAAATACTCCAAGGGTATAAACCACACTGTCAAATAATGTATATACTGCTTAGCTGATGAACTTTGCTGGGGTGGGCGCAGTAATTTTTGGCAGAGAAGCAGGGCACAGTTGAGAGCAGAAATGCCTTAAATCATCTCTACGTGGGTTGCCAGAGCTGATCACTTAAGTATGTGCTAATTTTGCTAAGAATCCTTAATTTTTAAAAAATAAATGCTATTATTAATATACCCATATTTAAGATGGGGAAATGAAGCACTGAGAGTTAACACAATTTGTCCAAGACCACACAGTGCTTCAGGGGCATACATTAAAGTAGGACCCAGTAATATTCATTTATAGATATTTGATCAAACTGTAGAAGAAAAATGTGCACCTCAGAAAATTCAATCCTCTAAGTATTCTCAGTATTACAGTAAAGAATAGGATTTCAAAAGTTATTAAAAATATTTTGAAACGGGTTAACTTGTAGAATGCTATTTTCAGATTCCCAAGGTTTTTATCTCCTTACGACATTCTTTAGCAGTTCTGAAATCCTAAATAGGATTCTTTAGTATACTAGCAATTCTCATCCAGATGATCACTTTGTCTAATGGTGTATGCTACACACATATTATTTGAGTATGTGAATATTCTTTCCTTCACTGTACAGAAGGACTGGTCCTGCTCATATAGGCATGTAACGAGTGAAGGACTTCAGAATTTTCAGACTGTTTCTGGCACTGGTCCACCACACTGCCTAGAGCACATCCTTGTTTCATCTCCTTGAAGAAACAGAGATTAGATTGGTTACCTACATCTCTACCACGTCTGTGGTCGGGATTACAACTTCTAAAGTGCTTTGAAGATTAAAATTCTGCTAATTTAATTTTTCTTTCTATTTTCACACGCACTCCAAACATGCTGTTCTCTCTCTCCACAGAAGAAATTTTGTCTTATACATGAAGAGGTTAAGATCTTTCTCCAGTGATAGCCCAGTACTACACACCAGTTCAATCACATCAGGCTCTACTCAGTACTCCTTCCTAGTTTAACTGTCTCTAGTATTTCAACTTAATTAGTTATGGGGAATATAATAAAATAGAACATCAAATGTAGATCTCCAAGTGTATTCCTTAAAAACATATTTTGGACTGCTTGAACAAACACGATCATCTGTATGAACTTCTGTGTTTTTACAATTTAAAACACCAAAAGTCACGGGAATGGATATTTTAAAATCTACCTGATCTTCTCTACCACAGAGCCATAAGCTACATCCAGTAGTTGAGAGTTAAAAGAGCAAAAAAAGACATTCTCAAGTTCTATGAGTTTACAAAAGTACATTCATTTTAATATGTTCATGCTCCATGTCAAACATATCCCTTTAAAAGAATTTCATACCATGCGTTGAATTCAAAATTGCAAATATAAAGTATCCGATAACATTTAATGGCCTCTAGGTATAATCAGCATAAAACCAGCATAAAAGAGACTCAATATGAATATGAAACGTTTAAACCAAATGTGACGGAACCTCATGGGGAATTCTGCCACACATGCTGTCCTTTCTTCCAGGAGGTCCTTCAGCTGTCTACCTTCCCTGTCCTTGTAGGGGGTACAGCAAAATGACATGGAAAAGAAAAGAAGCCTAAGCATCGGCATGCTGCAGCAGTGCTTAACCACTGTTTCAATGAAGAAAGCTTTGATCACTTCCTAGGAAAAAGCAATGAACTGTCCTTTAAGGAGAGCATTTTCTCTTTTGATCTGTATGTTGCACTCACTTAAACTGAATGCCAAGTGTTAGCATCTTATTTAACACTTAGTTATAAAAATATCATATAAACAGATAAAAATTCATGACACAAATCTCCACTCCATTTATTTTATATTAGCAGCTGTATTCAGTTGGTAACTTTGAAAGATGTCAGAAGTGGGTTCTAATATACTACGAAATTTGCACCATAAGAAGCAAGTACTGTATATATCGGCTAAATATAACTGTGTTATTTATCTATTATTTATACCCTAAATATAATGTCTGCCAAGGCAAGAGCAGAAGTGCCCAATCGTCATTTCTGCATTTGTCCCAGGATATTAACTATCCATGTAAATGATACAGAGGCATGATATACAGAAACCTACAAAGCAGAGATTGTATCAGAATCACATACAAAACATCTTTTGTAGGTTATAAAAGACAATGACAATCCCAACTGAATAACATACATCCATTGGGCTAAAATCTGCCTATTTATTGCAATTCAATTAATTCCCAGTTGATTTTTTTTCAGGTTTTGCGGACCTGGAATAAAATTCCAAAAAAGATAAGTTAACCCTTCCTCCTCAGAGTGCAAGACAAAAAACATCCCCCTGGACAAGATTTGGGACAATTTAAAATAATGATCACTGATATCAAAGTTACATAACCCTAGAAACAAATTAATTCTTAAAAATCAAAATTCCTTTAATACTTCATGACCAACAGCTATTACAAATAATGTAACAGATATCCAGACTTGAGATAATGATTTAAATGTTCCTAAAATTCACTCTTTTCAATTCTCAGTTATTCCACTAATATTGAGAATATTCAGATTCCAAATTCAGACTCTGAATTGAAAAAAATTCTGAATTTTTCCATTGCTTGGGTGCAAGGTTTTAGTCTGCATCCATTCTTAGCTTAAAGAACCCAAACCAACCTCTACAGAAATCATCATGCTTTTCTTCTTCTTAGGCATGGATCCAGTACTGTTACATTTAGATGTAGATCTTAGATACAAATTAAGAAGTGATGGGAAGTTGCACAATAATATTATCCTAATTATTTTGATAATCAATGAAAATGCCATTGTAGTTAGACCTAAATTACTTATTCCTCATTTTTGCTAGGTTGAACTCACAATTTTTAACCTTCATTTACCCGAGATAGAATAATTCCCATATGACACTCAACAAACTGGAGCTATTTTTTTCTTACACCAACTCCGTTTCATCTTCAGATTGCCATCTGGAAATGAAATCTTGGAGTTGCTGCATATTAACTTGTACAGTTTCCAAGCTCTTCCTCGCCATAGTTTTATAGAAGGTATGTGAGCTACTAAGAATTATTCCCTTTCCCACTTGGCCACCTTTACATTTTCTATGATGATCCAGTGATTTCAATACATAAGAGCATTTGCCTTTTGTTCTCAATAGTAATTGCCTGTTGTTTCATCTTTCGTACCTGATATTCTAACATTTCTAGACAAGCAAGATTTTTATGCATCTTTAGCGTAAGACAGTTTAAAACTCTTTTCTATCATGTCAGTTACATTCCCCATGTAGTAGCACTGACCTTCTGAAATAATTTTTTGCAGTTGTTCTTTCCTATCATTTTGGGCCCCAAATAAAGAAAAGGCAGAAACTTCCCCACTCTTGTATTTGATAGGTATCAGTGGCAAATGAAATTGCTGTTGACGAAATGTTGCTGTTGACTAAAAGAACAAGGTATGAGAGCAATATGTAAAATTGTCACAACCATGATCATTCTGCCTGTGTACAAGCAAAGGCCACGAGGTGAAACAGAAGATGAAAGGTTCAATTCAAAAGCAAGTTGTTCTAAGATTTTGAGATGGCTAGAAGGACTCTAAAATCAGATAAACACAGTTTAAATGTAATAAATGGTTTTAGACTCTGATTCTTCTGAGCTGTGGACTTGCATCTGATTTTGAAAAGGAGCTATAAGTACAGTAGTTAATTTTAGAAGATACATAAATACATATATATATATGTTGGGTACCTGTAAATTGGATGATTTCCCTTTTGGAAAACTGTAGATTTCATAGTAGCAATCTCTGATTCATAACACTCCATAAATTTGTAGCACAACTGTAGGACTGATAGTTCTTCAATATTAGAAAAAAGCAAATTTAAGCATAAGTGATGAATGAAAAAAAACTTTACTACTTCTCCCCGCAATCATTCTCAGTATTACAGCGTGGAGAATATTAGCATCTTGCCACATCAAAAAGGATAAAACACTTAAGGCACTTAGCCTGTTGGCAAATTATGCTTGGGGATTTCTAGATGAATGACTTGTATCTATGTTTACAGCCTTTCAGCAGAGTGCTCACTGTTTACCCTGGAATTAATCCAGGTCCATAAAACTAGTGATACATCAATGTAACAGATGTGCTTAAGTGACTATACATTATAAGGCGATTTGCTTTAGTTATAAAAACTCAGTAACCTCTTCTAAGTTGATTTTGATAATCACAGCCTGTATCCCATCAGCACCTACTGTATTAATTACTGTTTGAGGATCAATAATCCCTAGTTCTAAGGACTTTTTAATGACACTGTTTGACTTTCTAAAGTATCTAGACTGATAAAAGTATTAGAGTTGGAGCATAATATCCTAGTTCTTGAAACAAGTCTACTAATTTATCCTTACAACACCACTATGTTGAAAAGAGTTTAACTTGTGTTCATCTCATGCATTCAAAATACTGGAATGTAAATTTAATATTTCTTTATCTTCAGAACACAAAACCAAGGTGAAAACAATGGAGCCCAAGGTAATGCTAATGCTTAGTCTCTAAAGGATCTACTCAGCAAATAAAATGCAAGCTTTGTTTCATAACTGCTAATGCATTTGGCTTTAGAGGCTTTGTTAAGAGGTCATTTTCAATTTTATCTACTTTTCTAATAAATTTGTGACTTCCTGACAAGTTGCAACTTAACTATGAATATTTGAATCAAAAGTTTTTGAAACCTATGTCAGAGTTCTTTCTTCTGCTTTTGACTCTGTCAGAACTCTGTCAGAGAAGGTGGTATAAACTGCCACATGCTAAATACAATTTTAAAAATCTATTTTAAAATGCCTTTTCTTCTTTTTCTTTGATGCTCTCTATAGTGACACTTGTATAATGTTGATCATAGAGAACATCTTTCTTCAAAACTAATAATATTATTGAATTGATAGTGGAAGCTAGAACTTTAAGTTTGAGATCGAAATGTCCTAAAGAGTGCACTGAAAATGTTCTGCTCTCCAGTTGGAAAGGTCTCTCTGGATGATCCTCTGCCATAGCCAGCAAAGAGCCCGACTGCATTTTTCATCACACCTACATTTGTGGGCTTGGCATGGAAACAGGTCTCCACATCCAGTTTTGTGACATCACACAAAAGTTGTCTTAGTCTATATTAATCTTAAAAAAAATGTACAGGTAGAAACACTGTGGGTTTCATTATGTGAAATAACCAGGTGTCAGATGGAAGCAAGTCTCCCATAAAACATACAGTATGCTTTGAGGTTCCACGAACTATTAGGCTGCTTTAACTAAAGGTAGAGCCAGAAGCTAAATTTTCAGTGTGATAAAACCTGAGGGTACCAAAGCTCTTAATGTAAATATATGCATTTTGAAGTGATACATATTTGCATTAGATTGTCAAACTACATTGTTACGCTAAGTATAATATTCCTGAAATGCCTTTACAAAGCCAGCTGGAAACCTTGACATTTCATCCATATTGTTATTTATATACATATTTACTGCTGCCACCTGCTTGCAACTTGGCTCATATCATGAAGTAGTACATTTCCCTTGTTTCATTACACTTTGACATTTCACTATAACTACATAGCTGCCCATTTCTCAGTTTCCAATTGCTCTGCAGCCGCTCTTGAATTACATTGGCTTAGTAATAGAATAAAGATCTTTCTCCGTCGTAGTACTAGCCTCTTTTTTTCATACCCAGATGGTACAAATCACTGCTGGCACATGTAACAATTACAGCACAGCTTCTGCTGCTTAAATGAACCCCCATAAACCCCACAGAGTTAGATTAGATTAGGGAATTGGGAGGTGAGGAGGAGGTCTGGCCAGTGGTCTCAGCTGAAACAGAGAAGTGTTTGGTACAGCCTGTGTGTGGCTGCGATGGGATATACAGCGTGTTTACAGTGCCCTGTTCAGTGAGTCTGTTCTGAGGTAAAAAGGAAAATTAGCTAACAAAGTGAATAAACTTAATTTCATCATCAGTATCACGACACCCAGTTTTACTATTATTCAAATACTGGGTTATTTGAATACTTTAGGATGTCTCATAAAACTGATACTTTCCAAGGAATAATGCTGGAAACAGCAGTCACCAAGAGAAAGTTAGTTCCATTACGCAAATTTACGTATGTTCTCACTTCACTCAAGACTACCAAGAGAATCAAACGGCTCTTTGATATTTCTGACAGAGGCTGATGACCAGCATCCATACACTCAGACATTTAAAAATACATATAAATTTTCAATTCTTCCATGCATTTCTCTGAGTAGAAATGCCAGCAACTAAGCACAGTGTAATGGGATTAGCTGCAGAGGTCCCACGAGAACACTGAACTGAGCTGGCTTGGAGAAGAGAAAAACTCAGACTGGGCCAGCCTGTTTGAGAGACAAACAACGTTTCAATGTGGTCAGTCCAAGAGTATGTCATGAGCCATTTACAACGCAAAAAAAAAGGAAAACTACAGCATGAAAATCTTTACATGTGAAAGAAATTTTTTGTGATCTCATTAAAGTTACACTGCTTGAAATGTAATACAAGCTAGAACACAACCTGGCACGCACACTCACACGTCTGTGTGTGCGCATATGCACGAATCTAATTAATTATTTTTTAGGAAAATCCTCTAGACATTAAGTATTTAAAAGATACTGAGATTGAAGGACGAAATACATGAAAGAAGGATAACAAATATATTAAAAATTATTGTAAAACTATATACCTTCAGCATTCATATAAGTCATGCAAAACAATTTCACATGTTTCTAAGAAAGCACCTGCTCTACCTTTTTCTCAGCTCTGTCCTGATCAGAACAGATGAAGTCGTCTTCTGTACCTGAAAAGGCCAATAGGTACAGATTTACTGCAGCAAGGGAGAAAAGGAAGGAATTTACTGCCATTTTTTCAGTCCTCAACTTAATATGAAAAGTTAGTTTCTCCCACTGATTGAAAAGAACGTTCATCAAAAAGCCCAAACTAAATCTACTTAGTATTTAGGGTGCAAAACCACTGCCTTATATTGCACCTCTAAATCAAATACAACAGCATAGCTTTCAGAAACCCATATTTTTATTGCTAAAATTAATTTAAGAATGGACTAAAATGACAACAACTGCATGCAAAGCACTAATTTCTCCTGCTGTCTTGATGACAACCACACCTCAGGACAGAATGGGAAAAGCCTAAGACTATTCATTTCTCACAAGGCACAAACAGAAAAACAAACCATAGAATACTCAAGCAATTGGAAAAGAAAATCTTCAGTTTGTAAATCTCATTTCTATTTTAGCTGGGAATGAGCAAACCCATCCTCATTCATTCAGTCTCAAAAAATAGGCCAGGTTTCAAAAAACAACTCAGTTTCTGGTTTCTGTTTAGGCTGGGAGAAAAGCAAACTTTTCTTAGAAGGACTAGGAGCCTTGACAATCATCAACTCTTCTGAAAATGGGGCTATTTATTTTGGTATCTAAATTTGCCTTTATGAAAACTGTTAAGAAAGCTAAGAGGATTTCTTTTTGATACTGAACTAATAGGGTACACCTCATCTCAGTAGTGACAAAAGCTTCAACAGAAGCTTCCCATATATTCTTTCTGATGAAACTGCAGATTCCGCACTGAAAAACAGATGAACATCTGCCCAGCAGTAAAACCCACGGATCTCTGAGGAAAAACACAAATACTTAGGATCCATCTACCCCAGAAAGTTCATAGAAACTTGCCTGTCACATACAGAAATGCACGTGCTACTGAAAACAATGGGTACATGTCATATTCTGAATATGGATCTACATGTATGAAATTAAGCAACAATGCAAGCAGAAAGAACAGACAATCAAAGTTGCTTCCCTTCTTTAATCAACCCCTCCAAAAGTAGGTCTAACGCAAATGAAGATTTCCCCCCCACCCTGAAGTACGGTTAGAATCTATGTCCTTCACAACAGCTGACATTATGTTCACCTAGGACTGTACTGAACGCTTTCCCTCTGCTTGTGATCTTTGCTGTTTGGACTGACTAAAAGCAGTACTTGAAAGCACTGACAAAATTACACTAATCAAAGTAAGCAACAGAAGCTTACTATTTTAGTCTTCTTCAGAAATAACCTGACCAGTTCAAAACCTAACTTTGGATGTTTCTTTAATCTAAAGGAATTTACTTTTGTCTCTGAAGAGAGTATTAAATACATCTGTGATGACACCTCTCCCCACCATTTTGCTTTGGAACCAGAGTAAAGTTAAAAGAACTTTATTCCCACAAGGCTTTTCAAATGTTGATTTGGAGACAGAGCTAAAAATCCTAAAGTTGAAAATGAGAGGCAGACTTTCCCCGCAGTCAAAGTAGTTATGTTACCTATCTGAATGAATAAAACAGTGTTTTCCCCAAATCTCTTAAATTCAGTTCTTGTTTATAGTATCACATATATGTGAGAAATTCAGCAGAAATTGTTTTATCTCTAACTGTAAAAAAAACAAATGCAGATGCAGCAGGAGGCAAGGAGGAAAGAACTGTGGCAAAACAGGTTGACGACTTGCAAAGTATTCAGGATATCTGAGGAAGAATGGTTAAGCAATACAATGTGACCTATTACAGTAGATGGAAATCTTATTTTTGGAAGTCTGTTACTTGACTTAGGCTGTAAAATGCAATAGTGATAGCTGAAGGTACGCACCATTTATTAAAAACCTAGAGAGCAGACCAAAATGAAATATTGCTACTCTTCAAATATATCTTATTAAACAATGTTCAGTAGAACCTCGATAAGAAAAATTGTTGGTGGAGTACTCCGGTATTCCAGAAAGAAAACAATACTTTGCAAACACTGGAAAGAAATAATTTGAAATTTTGTTTCAGATGCTCATCTCTTTTGATTCATGGGCCTGACAGATATTTGATACCATATCAAATGTCTTTTAAGTAGTTCACTTTATGAATCTCTTAATTAGAACTTGGTTTGGTTATGCATAGTTTTGCAAATACTTTGACTCATTTGCTTTCCTGTAATACTACACAGTTTTGTATTGTCAAGTTCTGCTGTCCTCCCCACCACTTCTGACAAGCCGTTTTAGCCATTCCCTGCACAGCTTTTGCTCACGCATACATACTTTTTCCTCATTCTATTCACCTTATAAAACCAAATATTAGAAAACAAAAGTAAGAGATTAGGAGAGAGAAGCAGCAAAAATAATATAGGGATGGTAGAAACAAAAGTAGCAGCAGGGGGAAAAAAAGATGAAATTAAAACATTGAATAGGAAGAATGTTATGTTTTAAGAAACAAAGGCGTGACAGAACAGAAACAGGACATACTAAGTCACTGTCTCATTTTTCATGACTTCGCATTTCAATTAATTAAATACCATGGAGACAGATTAGTATATATGAACATGATCATCTTTGAACTCATTGACGAATGTGTTTCTGCTATTTATACTTAGTTTTAAAAAATGACAATTTTGTAATGCACCTGTTAATCAGTTATGAAACTGTATGGAGTAACATCATTTTAAAATAATAATAGCTTAGTTAATTATTTCAATTTTTATTCCCCATAAGTGCTTTTTAATTAAACTTTGTAAAACCCAAGTTTTTGTATTTATCTTCCCTCCACCACAGACCTGCACTTGTATTTTAAAGAAAATGACACATAAGATGAAGATTCAAACTGCACTTCAGGAGTTAATTCAGCTAAAAAAAAATAAAATATCAATTTTCAAAGAAATTATGTTTTTCCTACACTTTCCAAATCACACTTGTACAGCAGAAACAAAACTTGCAAACTACTACATTTTAATCTAAGACGAACTTTCACACTGTAGCCTGACTGTCAAAAGCTGATGTGAAATTCTATAGAAGCAGCTCAGGAAAGTAAGGCCTATTTATATCTGTTACATGTTCAACGTGGGTGCAATGCATCTGGAGTATGGAAGAGGAAAAGAACACTTCTATATGCAATAAAGGCTACTAACATACATTTTTGTAACCACCTAAGCTGCTAGGAAAAGCCCGTTGGATAAGTCAAAACTAAGAAATATTTTTCTTAACAGTTCTTCATATTAACAATAGACGTACTAGAAACATCAAAAGGAATCTCTCAAGTTGAGAGAAACTCAATAAAAACTCTATTTTACTTCTGGAGGTCACAAACTGGTAATAAAAACCAAAGAGAAATCCATATAATTAAAAATAAAATTAAACGACCAATACAAGTCTTCGCAACAAATACAAAATGATCTGTGGTAAGCCTCACTGCCCATATCAAAACACAAGTCTGCTTCTGTAAATGACTATACCTGGTTGCAAAAACTACCGTTCAGTAATGAATTCAGTAACATACATTGATAGTAATTTTTAGAAAGCATTATATAGTGGTCATTGAGCCCCTACTCCTGACAGACCAAATCTTCCCTTCACATATATGCTACCTTATTTATTCAACTTTGTCAGTACAACAAGCATGTGGCGTGCCTTCTATTAGTAATCGGGTCTTACAATCCCTATTGACAAGACGGACAACAATCCAGTCTCGTAAAAGATTCATGACACAACTTTGCAGTCTCTACTGCTTGCTTTCTCATAAAACCAGTGCAAATCCCATCAAAAATTTAGCAGAACCCCTGCCTCATCTGTTTAGGCCTGAAGCTAGTTGCAGGGACAACTCATTAGGGACAAGCTCATTAAAACCAGCCCTGGAGCAAAAGCAGTTTGCGAGTCTCCTCATTTTTATTCACTTTCACCTAGCCCTTGAGCATCTTGTGTTTCCCAGTTACAGAGCTTCTAGTGATTTTGTACAATAAGCAAGGTTGTTTCCAAACTCAGGCTACACCCAGAGTTCCACAAATGTAGCTCCTTCTGTACACCAAAGCTAACAGAGTTCTGTTCATCTCTAAGGCTCAGATGGTTCTATACTGAAAGGCAGTATCAGAAAACCTAGTGGATTCTTTTCTGATGACATTAGCAAAAGGCACCTATGCGTAACAACAATCAAACACATGCTGAAATCCAAAGAGAAATCACATTGTGCAGAATTAAGACTAGGAGATATGCATGCCTGAGAACTCACTCATGTAGGAGTACACTGATGTTTCATTTGGTATTTTTAGCACCTGAGATACCCAAAATACTCAAGGCGGGGAAAAACGAGGGGAAAAAAAAAGGGGGGGGGGGGGGAAAAGAGAATTAAAAAACCAAACAACAAACAAACAAAAAAACCCAAAACAAACCACCACAACACAAACCATGCTAGCTGGGAAATCTTGCTAATACCTTCTAAATTAGATGCCTAAAGTTAGGCACATTAATAAGCAGCCCAATTTTAAATGCCTACATTCAGACAACAGAATTTGAAAATCATGGTTATCCACAGTTCTGAAGGCTGGTGATCAAAATACCCTGGGGTGATCACAAAAGCTTCCTTACTTCTGTCACATAACAAAGCGGAACTATAAAGGTCCAACAAGAGTGGATTTCCACCCCTGGAACTGTGATGACAAAAGCTGTTGAGTGCTGCACCAGCATCTGTTTGCAAATTGTACACAGGGGAGGAGGAGGAAAGCCTCACACCCATACGTTCTCACAAGTCAATTGCTAAAACTGGTCCTAGAAGAGCTGAAGTCTAACCAGTGTCACTATCACATGCATAGAACAACTCTTCAAACATAGAGATATGCCCAGATAATGTAATATACATCTGAGGAACATCTTACTGAATGTGCAGTAGCAAAGAACGGTCTGGACAAGAAGCACGCTCTAACCCTTCTACAGATCATCTGTTGAAAACCAACCAAATTCTACTTCCCCAGCTAAGCAGTTGAGAACGGAAAAAACTGTCAGAGCGAAGTAGTCCCTCCTCTCCAGTCTCAGAGGAGTGCCTTTGAAGTTACGTTTTTGCAAGCATGTTATTATAATATTCAGTCACATATTTTCACCTGACTTGCACTCTATACACAGCACTACATATAGGATATATTCTTATTCTTGTCAAGTTCATTCTCTGCTAATCTTATGATGGTGTGTAAAAATCTCATTCACAGTTCTCAGCCCATCACTCAAGGCAACAGAGCATCAAGGCTGACAGCATTTTTCAAAGTAAAAATTTTAAAATTGATTATTTTGCTTTCTTCTGTACAAATACACACCCAGGGAGTTGATTATTTTACTTTCATTACTTCTGTACAAATACATACCCAGAGAGTCAAAAGTACATAATTAATCTGAAGGAATTAGTTATTTGGAATATCACTGGCCAAAACGTGAATTTTAGTCATGATCTGTGACATGGTCAAAGACTATGAAGTCTGTAACACACGGTTTTTCTAAGAAAAAAGATTATCATGATGAAAAGTGTTGTGCCCATATAATTACCACATGG
This sequence comes from Pampusana beccarii, assembly GCA_013399365.1. Taxonomy (NCBI): domain Eukaryota; kingdom Metazoa; phylum Chordata; class Aves; order Columbiformes; family Columbidae; genus Pampusana; species Pampusana beccarii. The sequence continues at coordinate 324,749 of VWYH01002553.1, read as the reverse complement.
TGACGTGCAGTCAGAATACAGCACCTCAAGAGACACTGATGGGATGTGAAGCTTGTCTCATGCAAAGATCATTGGCTAATTGCTCAATATAAAGTATTACTCCAGCATCAACACGAACTCCAGCACAGACCAATGGTCTTCTACACAATTCTCAGCTGGAGGTTAAGCAAATCAGTCTTACTTTGCACTAAAATGGAGCAGGACCATTTAACAGGTAGTTTAAGGAACAACTTAGCAAATAGGAACAGCATCTTTTTCAATCATTCTGTTTTTAGCGAAAATCTGACTATCTTTCCATTCAACAGTTTCAGTGGGGACTTCACTTAGTCTGCATTCTGGAGTATGAGGCACCCACACCACTAAAATAAAGGTTTAGTTGAGAAACGTAATCAACCATTTTTTCACACAGTTTCCTCTGCTTCCGTGTGCAACGGATAAAGGCTACGATATCATCAACCCAGACCAAATATCAAAATTCAAGTTTTCTAAAAAATGAGAACTTATGGAGAAAGGTATTTAAAATTACAACATATAACAAGCTTTACAAAAGACCCTGACTTTATCAAACATACTAGCACAAGGTTTCAGCATTTCTACAACATTAAAAGGGCCTCACTTATCTCTCTATTAGACCCTTGTGTCTCTATTTAAAAAAATACCTGAAGACTGAGAATCTACATGCCTCATAAAACTTTCTGCAGATACAGAAACTTCAAAAAACATGGATTTGTAAAGAAAACAAAGACAAAACAAATGCATTTGAAGTGAGAATAGCAATGTTATGTTTCTCTTTTAAATCCCAGTAAATCTTATCAAAAGAGCAGCTTAGCAACACAAGCACTGAAATGAAAATGCTTTAAAATATAACTAAGTATGCATTTAATAATGCTAGCTTTTCAGGTTTTAGACAAATATTGTCAAGTCTTATTTAAGTTTTCTTATGGCATTTCAAAGGCACCTTAGATATAATTCTGCTTTTACATTTACATATAAAGTGTAAGGGAACTAGAATACAACTAGTATTAGCTCATTTTTTTTCTGAACTATTTTCTTATAAAAACAAATAGTTTTTCACCTTCCAAGTAAACTATAAAATAGAGGAAATTCAACATAGAACACTTAGAAAGAATATGCATACGTCATATACATCAGTTACTGTGTGGGGAAAAAACTGAAAACAAATAGATATGAAAAAGTTTCATTACTATAATAGTGAGTGTTAAAAGTATAATATCAATAAAACTGAAACATGTAAATAAGTAATTTGGATTAAGCAGAGTTACTTGTCATTAGTTATTAAATTCTGCTCCAAGTTAACATGCTCTAATTACAAAAATCGTGACTTCTTTTCCTCAAGACACCGGAAAAGCACCGATGCTATTAGACGGGAATTTAGTGGGGGCCCTCTAAGCAGAAATGCAATTATTTCATTGAGCTTCATTACAAACACAACTAAGTTTCTGTTATTAAAAATTCCAAACAAACAGGTGCTTCACACTAGGTCTGCTTCTAAAATTGTCTTCTTTTTATTCCCAGGGATACATAAAGAGATGAGGGAGAATTCATGCAGTATAGATCAGTCAGGCATTGACAGCACATCACACTTTGACAAGCTGCTTGGCTCTGTTTAAAGTCTACGTTAGGCCTTGGCCCATCAAGGCCATGGCTATTGAATTATTGACAGCCTCTCACTGTGGTGCGAAGAGAAAGAGCGCTATAGCCTCAGTTCAATAAAGATGAAATGGAAACCCTCTCTGAAGCTTACTTTAGCACGTTAAAGGAGTTTTAATGGTCTTGTTTAAAATTCAGTAAGAGAATACATTAGACTGATTATATTTTCACCAGCTAAACAAAAAGTTTGGGATGCCGTGGAGATTATAAATGAGAGGAACACTACACAAAGTACAAATTTGATCTACACCAAGGAGCTGACTAATGTTTCAAACTCATTTCAAATGATCCAGCTTTACATACTTAAGAATTTTTCACCATTCTGTAGCATTATACCACATGTGGTCGAGGGTTGACAACGGACTGGCTTTTGTAATAGTTACTTTCTGCTGATGCCATTTAATCTACAAGCTAACACAATACCCAGTCCATGTTTACAATATATCAACCACATTAGTTATACATCTCTTTTCCTTTCCAGCTATCAAAAGTGCAATAAAGGGGTCTCAGTAAGTAACTGCCTATCCAATGTCTGGCTGGTTTGTTTGTTTGTTCTTCCAACAGAACTCTTCTACACAGTAAATCACCATCCTTCCAGAACTAGTTGATTAATATTAACTATTCTGATCTTCTTACATAATCTCTTTTCTTCTTCAAATTTATACCTGCCAAGCTTTACTTGTATTTTAATAGCTGATGTCAGACAAGCAACAAGCAGAAAGTTCCATCTCGGGGCTATAATTTTAAATACAATGAGACTCACATCAACCGTCGCATAGACATGCAGAAAATTATTCCACATGGACTTCTAAAGTGCATCCTAAAAGCTTCAAAGAATGAGTACGTTTTAAAAAGAATTTAAATTGATGATCATGCAGGAGGGGGGGGTTTAAGCAATTTGTCTAACGTGACCCTATACTCATTTCTCCAACATCACTTCCAATATGCTGCCTCCTGTCAAATCAACAAAAAGAGCCTAACAGCACATCTAAATTTGTGTTCATTTGCCTTCTGCAGGATTATCTTTGCCACGTCAAGCATTATAAGTAAATCAAAGATGCTTCTCAGGGGCTGTAAGAGTAGGGCTAATCTCCAGACAAATATTTAGAAGGCAGCTTAGCCTGTTCTGGCTTTAATCGTTTCCAACTGATTTGACTTATTCTAATTACAGCCTTTATGATATAAAAGCCATTTTTATGTTGCTGAGGAGCAGTTTCACTGCAAATACATGAAATTTTCCTGAGTTTCTGTTCCCATGTTGATTATGGAAATGGTACTCTACAGCTTTCCTCTAATTAGAAAAACACACTGCACAGAGCATCAACAATTTTTAACATTAATAACAGAGTGACAGTGTCCTTTTGTGTATCTTTAGATAATTTCTCAAAATATGACACCACAAAGCCACCATATCCCACTTGGGTATCATACTAGGAGCAATTTTCACATTTTTGCATATTGTATTTATTCAAACACAGAACAGCATCTTTGAAGAAGCTGTTCAGTAATTTAACTTAACAGAATAAGATAATTAAACTTCTGGATAGTTTATGGTTAGGTGCTTTCCAAGCCCATGAACTTGGAAAACTCAAACACTCACACACAAAGCAAATTAAACATAACCTTTGACACATCAGACAGCATTGCTATTTGTTACTTTTAGTACTTACTTACCATGATATCATTTCCCACAATGAACAGACAGCCAAGATAATACAGTTTTGCTTTGCATCAACTCACAGACCCTTCTTGCCGTTTAACGGAAATCTAACTCTTACCCGAATGCTGTGGACAATAGAAATCAAGGCACAGGTGTCACAGAACATGTAGCAAATGTCCATTCCAGCTTCAACACATTACTAAATAGTGCTTCCCTTTAACAGAAAAGACCTTGTCATTTACTGTCAAAGATGATCCCAGAAAAAGTAGTCATGATAACATACAAGGCACGTGACTATATGTATTTTTTCCGCTATGACTCTGTGTAACAGACAACTCTAAACATTGCTACCTTCCTACCTGTGCATGTGTTGATATTAATCAACATTAATATCTTGATATGATGAGAAAAATAAATAGGAGATTAACGCATTAAAAGCTGGTATGATTTTTTTTTTTTTTCACGCAGAAAAGATGCTTTAGGAGTCAAACCAGAAGGGAAAGGCAACTATTCTCTACATTACGTATGTATGCTTACAAAAACATGCATGTCGCTTTTAATACTGTAACTGGACAAACTAAGCTGCTATAGAATATAACATATTTCGCAAATAAGAGGATACTAGGCAGAATATACTTTCATAAGGTATTTACAACATGATTTCTAATATCTCCGTGAAATAACAGGTAGCATCATCACACAGCTTCACCTACTTCTGTGATGATAATATCTCCCAAGTGCCTTTCGCTTCTCTGAAAAGGCCAGACTTGTTAACAATTCTATTAGGTGTCACCAAAAAAAGCTTTTATGTCCCTGTTTGCTAAAAAAGGAGGGCACAAATTCCTTGTGCAACAATTTTAAGTTAATTATTTTTGAGACTTGTTCTGTAATAGTTTATTTTATTTTTCTTTCTCTTTTTGTAAAAGTTAAACCTGAACTATTAATAATTCTTTGACCAGACCTAAAATTCCAATTACATTAATAATAAATTCTTGGCTTATTGTGCAAGCTGCTTATTGTTTTTGCCTATAACTAGATTTTGAGTGTAAAACTGGTGAAGAATCTGGAAAGAAAGCAAAACTGTATTATATTCCTCAAAAAACAACTTTCTAGCCCCCTACGCTGTTTCACTTAAGCCATCCTGAGAGGAACGTGTGTTCTGCGCATTTAGCAACACTTGCTGGTTTTCTCTTGAGTTTTGCAATGTTAGAAATAAGCCTGATGAAAACAACACAGCGAAGCAGCCAAGAGCAGAAGACTGCTTTTTTATGTTTCTGAAGTGGATACTGGTTTTATATCTTTCAGAAAAATAAAACAGCTGGTGGCGCAAATATTTTCTATACGAGCTATGGCATATACTCTCACAGTAACGCAATAAGTTATACAGAGCTACAGATACACTCACTACTGAAGCAGACAATCTCCTGTGGGTGCTGCCCACAATCCCCTGAGATTGCCTCTCTTCTAGACTAAGTGTCAGCCAGCCAGAGCATCAGGAATACTTCAGATGGATTTATTTTTCCCCTCAGATCATGATGGCTCTCAGGAGCAAAAAGTCTCTTCCTAATGCATTACATACACCCAATACAAGTATTTTTTTCTGAACTGCACATCCTCACTGCATCGTCCATTTGTGGCACATACAAAACATATTACATTGTTCGACATGTAGGTCTAGTGTAAAAACACTCAGGAACAGAAAACTAAAAACACAACTACATGTGTACTTGTTGTATCATTCACCGGGTGCATGTTACATCAGCTCTCCAAGAATTTTGTTGTCTCTGTTTGCAAACCCAATTTATTTTGGTTTAGATCAACATATTTACTATGTGGCTGTTATCCTGGCCATTCAAGAGACTTCTGTTCAGTGCGTTAAAGAAGCAAGTAAAGAGTAGTAAATACATTTTCCCCCCTCTCTCCGATACTGAAGAGGAAACGTGTTACATGCCCACCTGTGAGGGAAGTGGGAAAAATGGACCGTCAGACAGGAAAAGTTTCCTGGCAGTGAACTGTGGGTCTTACATATGCTAAAATTCAAAAGTCATAAAAGCATATAGGTGTTTTTACAGAAAGAACTCCGTGAGGACAACACAATTCAATTTTACTCTTAAGAGTCCAAACTGAATTTTCTTCTGTGGAAATTACCAAAGCAGGCTATTTTTCCTCCCTTACCAATTTTCACATTTTTATCCTAAAATCACAGACTGGGCAAACAGGACATCCCAATGGTATTTAAACAGTGACTGTGAAACTAGGAACTGCACTTTGAAGGAACCAGAACATCGATGTGCTAACAGATGATTCATTGCAAGACATGTAAAAGGAACTGCATGCCAATACCATACATCTTGGGAACTTGGAGTGTCTGCAACCATAAATAGAGGAGTGCTTCGTTTTTGATTCACTGTGCTTCTGGACACATTGTAGAGTAGGCACATTCTGAAAAACACTGCAGTCCTTGTCCCTTTCTACCTGGTGCACCTGGGTTATCCTTCCAGAGTCAGTAACATTAAACTAGGTAGGGCATGAGAGACTTGGAGGATGAGAAAATAAAATCCTCCAGTGTTCAATTTCCTAATACGTCCATGGGTAAACCACAGCAAGCTGCAAATATCATGAAATCTGAATGCATTCAGATTTCATCCATCTCACACTATTTTTTTCACCTTAACTAATATGACTCATAGCCCTCTTCCTTCAGGACAGTGATTTTGTGCACTTCCATTTATCCGTACAGACTTCGCACGATTCTGGGCTGCAAACACCAAAAACTGTTCCACTTCTCTGCTGCAACCCTCCATGACCTCAAGCCCTCCAAAAAAAAGAAAATATGAAGAAAAAAGAAGTTTAACTTACAAAGTTACAAAGTAAGTCTGTTAATATGATACAGAAAGCTACTTTATAGATAAATAAGTCCATGATCTTTATTACATTTAAAAAATACAAAAATAAATCTTCGTCATGTCACAATTAATAGTTTATGTGACTAAAAATAGTTTTTGCCTGCGTAACTTAAACTTTAAGCTATTTCAGCAGCNAAAAACTGTTCCACTTCTCTGCTGCAACCCTCCATGACCTCAAGCCCTCCAAAAAAAAGAAAATATGAAGAAAAAAGAAGTTTAACTTACAAAGTTACAAAGTAAGTCTGTTAATATGATACAGAAAGCTACTTTATAGATAAATAAGTCCATGATCTTTATTACATTTAAAAAATACAAAAATAAATCTTCGTCATGTCACAATTAATAGTTTATGTGACTAAAAATAGTTTTTGCCTGCGTAACTTAAACTTTAAGCTATTTCAGCAGCACTTTAAGAAAAAATCGGAGCCTCTCTTTATGAAAATGGCACAGAAGTACAGGAACCAAAAAATAATAAAAATAAAAAATTGGCAGTATTTCACCTTACAAATAAACCAAACAAAACCAACTTCAAAGTCCTGGATATTAAGCAGTCCTCTACCTCCGGAAGACAGATGCCCTGTCAGGCAGTAGGTTACAGCAATGTGTCTTTTAAAAGGACTACATATATTTTCTATGGTTCTGCATTTCGCACCTTCAAAAAGCACGAAAACCAATTGAGAAATAGTTCTGACAGGCTTTTTTTTTTTTTTTTNTTTTTTTTTTTTTTTTTTTTGCTTATGGATTTTTACTACCAGAAGCTCAGCAGCTTCTATGTCATAGAATTTCTCATTTTTTTTATGTTTCTTATTTGCCATATTAAAAATAAACAAATAAAAACGCACAAGCAAACAAACAAAACACCTCACAAGTGAATATACAACAGAAAATGGTTAATTCACGCATCTTCCATTTCCAAAAAGAAGACAAATGATAGGTGTTGTTGCTTGGCTTCCTTATGCAAACTTACAGGATAGATTTTTGCAGCCATATTAAAAATGAGAACCATACTGTATAATTTAAGACAAAATGTAAGTGGTAAAGGATAACAGAATGCCTGATCAAAATGTTCCCTGCAAAACGAGTTCCATAACAGAATTCAGTCACATCTTGGATTCCCTAATGCTCCAAATGCGTACGTCCAAGGATTTAACACAAGAGAAGAAATTTTGGACTGGTGCAGCTTGTAACAGGGATGTTTTTTTCTGTATAGTTGACAGCTCCAGACTGGACAACAGCAGTATGTGAATTGAAGAATAAGGAACAGTGATTTTGGAGTGACCTGATTTAGACTATTGTTACTGCTCTATCTGCTTTTGTCAGTCAAAGGAAAAGAAGCATAAACACTGGCACTGGGAATTTTCCATACTTTGTACTTCTTTCAAATAACAAAAGCCTGAGCTTGAAAATAGCATTTTGACACAGAGCAAAATAATGTTCGTTGTTCTTAGAGAAGATGTGTGCTTGAAGATATATTGACAAAATCCATGATAGACCTGTGACAAATGCAGAAACCGACACGTTTTGTGATTTCAGGATAGACGGATGCATTTATTTAGCTATCTATACGTGTGTGTGTGCTGTGTATAAAATAATCTCTTAACAATCTAAAAGTAAAAACTTTATCCAGTTTTGTTTGTTCTTGTCCTATAGGTTCAAATTAAATAGGGAGTTGTGACACTGGTGACATTTTTAAGGTTTCTGTGTCCCTCAATGGTATAAGCTGGCTGAGTCCAAACCAACACCTAATACGTGTTTTCCTACATTTTAGCAGTCTACTTCAAATCATTAATGCATATTAAAACATAATTTGCTCACATTATCTACTCTAAAGGCCATAAATCAAAATATATTCACTAATGTGTTCCTGAAATACACCTTCATCATCAGCAAAATGAACTTCAAGAACAAAAAGGAGATAAAGAAGTTTAAATTATATAGAGATTGTTAGTAAAACCGTGAAAGAGTTAGAGATGCTACCGATTTTGTACCTTGCATCTCAACCAATCTACTAGTTAGGGAGACGTTAAATGCCACCTTTGTATTTTTGCACTTGAACTAGCTATTGGATGGTAACCTTAGTTACAATCCCTGTAATATAGACTTAACATGTGGCCCAGTGGTAGACTCTGTAAAGCCCAGATTGTGTTTAAAATATTATATCCATGCACTGTATTTGATGTATGCTGTGAATCTTATAAAAAGGACATTTATTCACTGACCTCAAAAAACAAACCCAAGTCAGCGTACTGTTTGGCACTTCTCAGACTGCGCGTCACTACAGAGGTCTCTTAAATCCATTACTACAGTTTCTCTAAAACAAATTAAAATAATTAAGAAAACTCTGACAATGAAGAAGTACAAAACAATTTTTAAAAAACAAAACTTATAAAAGCCAGAGAATGTAGGCTTCAGGGTGAAGATTCTGTATGGTACCAATAAAATAATAAATGCCTGCCAATCTTTGATATGTTCTACACGTGGGTCAAAATAAAGAGTAGTAAATATTTAGAAATTTTCACTCAGGCCCTTCATATTATTCTTCATTGTAACTAATCCTTGGAAAAGTTAGCTCTGCGTTATCACCCTTTCATTGCTGCTGTTCTCACTTGGAAATCTATTCCATTATCACTTCAAAAGTATTGCATCAGTTACCTGTCACCAGGATTGCAATTAAAGGAACGTTTAGAGAAAGTGGAGTCTACTTACATATTGATGCAGGCAGAAAATTCTCTGTAATTTTAATCGGGGTTACACGCATGTGCCGGTAAAAGACGAGACCTGCTAGTTTCATTATTTTGCTTTCATCTTAGGGCATTCTGTTTTACGCTTTTTGTTCTCTAATTTTAAAAAACGCTCATTGTGATATTTTAAACGGAATAGCAAATAACATTAGAATAGCGCTAGAAGCTGAACACTGTTATTAGATAAAAGTGGCTCTAATGCATCAGGAGGTGTTGAGTTAATAGGAAAACAGCTTTGATTCACTCGCCTCTGTCTAACGTGCCTCTACAACAGAAGTAAAAAGGCAGTGGGCAACTCCCCTCTAATCACCTCCTGTTAGCTGCAACTATAGGCAAATTGGTAGTGAGGATTAAGTGGGGAGACTATCACAGGATCAGTGTCAAGCAGAAAAAAGACTCAATTTGTGAGCAATCATGACTCCCTAATCACTTCCCTAAGAGCTTTAGGAATTACTAACCGTAGTCGTTAAAAGTGTGGACACATCACAAGTACCGACCTGCAGAGACAAGGCATCTCTTTTTAGCACTAAATATATGATGGTGACAGACAGATTA
>VWYH01002553.1:282716-310216 GCA_013399365.1 Pampusana beccarii | reverse complement strand
ACAGCTTTGAACTCTGTTTAAAGCCTGGACTCAGACCTAAACTTGTCACCTCACACCAGGGCAAACCATAATCCCAGTCCAACAGTGAAATACAGACCATCTTTTGTTCCGAGCTATAAAGACATTTCAGGACAAACACACTAACTCATTATTTCATAAATCAGCATCAAACATTCAGATCAAATTATTTATCACCTCATGCACTGACATAAAGAGGAAAGAAACAATTGAAAAACATCACAGCTGGAACACAATGAGAATCCTGACATAACATTTGAAATTACACACAGTACCTTTCTATTTTATTAGCACCTTAGATAATATTTACAAGGCTAAACACTATGGTGTACAGCTGTATATTTAAATGAAGCTTTACTGCACGGAAGTGACTTTCAAAACACATATTGTAATTTTATCTGGATTATAATTGTTAATGAAAGATGTTTTCATTAATTGGCCAGTACCCTCATTTCATTATCTCAGACAAGAGAAACAAGGACTGTAAGTAGGCATTGTAATTTTAAAGTAATGCAATCCCTCATCTGACTGGAATACAATATGAATATTTCACTGCTTGAATGACTGTAATTTTTCACTTACTGCTTAGGCAGAACTGATTTGAGACAGCATTCCATTTTTTAAAAAAAAAGATGCATGGGTTCAAAAGTGCATGCCAACATATGGACATAGAGTAATTCTTTAAAAACTCAGCACTGGAGGCTATGAAGAGCAGATCTTATACAGGAGGAAAAAAAAAAAAAAGATCAATATAAAGAAAAAATTGTTCTAGATGTAATTGAAGTCATACATTTTTACACGACTTCTGCTATACACCCAATTACTGCTATTTATCAAACAGCAGACAACATTGAACCTGGCAGCATAAAAAACAAATTTTCCTAAGTCAGGGAAAAAGAAAAAAAAAATCATCAGAAAGGGAAGGAAAAAAGATACAAATAATAAATAATTCAATATTCCTGAGGAAAGCTCTTGCAGAAAAGGCCTGACTGATTCAAACATCAGACGTGAGGCTGACAAGAGATATATCGATTTAGACAATTCTATCATTATTATTCCAGCCTGAGTCCTTCAGAAAAGCTGTTCTTTTTGCCCCTGTTTTTATTGCTGTAACTACCAACCTTTTCTCTTATACCTTCCTCTCTTTGAACTTGTATTCATTATGTCTTTAATCTCAGCCTATCTATAAAACAATAAATAGAAATCCTAGTCTCATTTATTTGAAATGTAAGTTCAGGGTTTTTTTTAAGACACAATACTGGAAAATATTTGCTTTATAGACATGTGACTTTAATGCTTCCTTAAAATAGGTCAAGTGCTTCTTGAAGTTTCTAATTATAAGAACAGGTCTTTGACTTCAGGATTAAATACATGCAAGAAGACAGCACTGTTTATCTCCAATTTAACTTTGCTAAATGCAAACCTTTACCAAACTTACCACCAACTGCTTCTAAGTTCACTTTATATCTATAGGTAAGCTATAGCAAATTGACATAATCTTTTTAGTTTGTTTTCCCTGCCTAAATAAGACTATACCACTGTAGATGTTCCCAAACAAAACCAAAAAATCCTTGTAGGTCAATGCAAATCAGTAAAATGAAGCTGTATAATTACTGGAAGAAAGCATTCCTCCATTAGGCATCTGCAAGCAGAACTATTTCTTCGCTGTTCAATGTGTTAATTACAACCAGATAGGATACGCCAGAGAAAATTAACAGTCTTGCAAAGACATCAGAGGTAAACACACAAAACAGGAGCTGCTTAAGGGTCAGGAGAGCAAGTCAATTTTGAAGAAAGATAAAAGAACTGTCATGTATACGATTGCTTATGAAAGAGAAGAGGGCAATCCTGCCTTGTTATCATCAGTTAATTAGGCACTACAGTCAGGCGTGCATACACTGCAACATTTGCCATGGTAATCAAATGTATTATTCAAATGTGAAACAAAACAAAAGCAACTCTGACAGGGAAGAATACGATCTGCCCACACAAAGGTGCTCAATTAACTTCATGCAAAAGTTAAAAGGGAGCTCAGGAATATGTTGTATTAACTTTCTCAAACAGCACTGCCTTCTAGTTCAGGCTACAACTCCACTTCTAGAGAAAATACTCTTTTCCATATTTGATTCACGTGCGGGGCGATGACCTTGGTAAGCAAAGACAAGGGTAATGAAAAATAATTAATAGTGCAGTAGGATCCTGTTACATCTTTAATATGACAGTGAGACTTAGCAAATGCATCCTTCACAAAAAAAAAAAAAAAAAAGGCAAGCAATATACCAATATACAACATTTTCCCTGTCCTGAGCTGTACCTGCAAGCAAAAATAAAAGTAACAGCTTCTCTGGAAATTATGTGATGACACTATCTGATAACTACCCTTTCCATCTCACTGAGGCTTATTACCATGTTACTATATAACCAGTCTTTTTTTGGTTTATACAAAATGGATGCTTTTGGTCTAAATTTTATTCAACTGGACAGACGTTCAGTAAGAAAACTAGGATAAGATGAGCCACGGAATGAGAGCAAGCCGATGTTTTCTCATTTCTTAATATTAAAATTTTAGACGACACAATTTTCTGATCATCTGTTTCCTTTGCACAAGTGAAGATCGGCACGAAAAACCCCACTGGACTTCTTGCAACGTGGCCAAGCTCTATGTCCCTGAGGTGGTGCCTCTCTCTGTGCCCCCTGCAGGACTAAGAAAGGCAGAGCAGGGCACTCCTCTTCACTCAAGCTTGTAGAAAGACAGAGTTGGGAGAAATGAATGGTAATTCATTGATATTGTTCCTTGTCACAAACAGGAAGACAGTGAAGGGCCTGGAGAAGAGCAGATCCAGTTGGACACAAGCACCTCAAGACCCACTCTTCCCATGCACAGGAGGCTCTGAATTACCATCCCGTGTTGTTTTTTTCAAAGCTCCCAGTTCTTCAAGAACAAACGCGGTAATTTCCCAGTACTTTATAATCCCCTGCCTCTTCCCTTTCTTGCAGCATGGAAGCAAACCACCAAGGACAGGGACTCCTCAAAACCAGCACAATCACCCCTGGCTTCGATCTGTCAGGTCACAGTCTGATCAACCTGAGCTAAAAAGCAGAGAATGGTGTGTCTGCTGTTGGATGGAGCGCTCCTGGAGCTCGAGACCTGCTTGTGCAAGACTACACTACTGTTTTATACTTTCTCATGCTCACATTGCAATACGTCCTCTGCAGTTCTTCAGACTTTTTTCAACTTTGTATTCTTGCATGACAACTACGGCTTTCTCGTATTTTGCCAAAAAACATTCAAAATGCAATAAAGAACATCAGATGCAGGTACTGACCAGCTTCAGTGATTAAATTATTCTGCAAATGTCAGTAAAAAGAAGTAATAAAAATACAAAATTATGTGGTAGAGTATTATCTATTACGCTATTATTTTGAAGACAGCTGCCATCAAAAGATATATAGTTATAGTGAAAATCAATGCAAACAAAATATTTCTTACAAATCTGTATTATTTTTTTAATGTCTCTCTTTTCCAATCCCTCCTTTTCCTGCACCATATTCTCAACGTTTGACCATCTCAATCAAATACTATAGGAGAAAATAATACGATACAGAACTCTCTCTTGTGATCAAATTAGTCTAACATGGATCAATATGAAACCTTAGTGTGTCTGCAATCTCAGTGTCTTCAGTGTCCGGGCACACAGTAATCTGTGAGAAAGAAGTAATATCTGTTTCTTTGGCACGGAGATTTTCTTTTAGTCAGTCTGTCACTTCCCATTTGAGTTAACAAAATGCTGAATGCAGCTCATCCTTGGACAAATATTACAGCTCTATAGAGTACAAAATAGGAGGAATTGTTTCAGAGTGAAGATTTAATACTAAAACAGATCTGCAAGAAACTCCGCAAGCTTCAGAAGACAGAGATACATAAATACAAAACCATAACACTGTATACACACCTTATCTTTCCATAATCCTTTCAAATACGCTTATGTTTTTTAATGAAAAAAAGCATAATAAAAAACATGTAAACAAAACAAAACAAATGAACAAAAAAAAATCAACTTGAGGCAATTCAACTTTCTGGATGTGCAAACAGGCCTTAATTTTTCTTCTAATCAATGCAAATGTTTACAGCGATCACAGATGGAAGACCTTATTACTAACTTAGTTAAGCATTCATCTTATACAAATAGGTAAGTTTTCATAATCCAGGGACGTGAGTGTCTCGTGGTCCATACACACAACATCTGGATTGATGAGTGGTGTGAGTACGTACCAAAAAGTCAGTATTGTGCAGAATTGTGTCAATTTATTCCTCTTTACATTTTACTGCATTTACAACTGTCAGACTTATTCAGCCACAATTTAAAGTGAGAATGAAGCAATTAATAACCATCTGAGATTCACAGTTCACTGTGTTTGTTACCCAGTTTATGTCTGCACTGTCTGTTGTTTCCAAGACTCTCTCTGAAACCTCTGGGACCTTTGTCAAGGATTAATTACAATACTCATCCTATGGAAGCTCATACAGCTATTTGAGATGTAAAGAGTGGAATGGCTACATATGGAAAACCAGCAACACTCTTGTCATACTAAAATTGTTTAAATACGTCAAATTAACGAAAAATGGTTTTCCTTTCTTACTATTCTACCTGGCCCCAAAAAATTTCAGAAGAACACAAAAGACCGTTTCACTTTTCATCCCGTAAGGCACCTACACCCTTTGTGTCACATACTAAGACTCCTCAGACACTGTCTTGTATCCACCTGAACTTTTTCTGATTTCTGCTGCTACGTGGAAACACCTTACACCACACATAAAGCAGCAGGGAGGAGATACGATTCTCACGACTGAAACAAAACCATCCATCTCTCTTTTATTACAATTCAGCTCTTTTGGAGCTTCCGGTGTTCCCGGACTCCGCAGGTTCTGAGGCCGGACTGGTGGGCAGCACCTCCTGCCCTCCCACCGGGGTGAGAAGCTCAGCCCATCACCAGGTGCTCCAGAGCAGACAGGATTCCCTCAGCGGGGTCTGGATGCAGGACTGTACATAGGATAACATATTTTTAAACATATTTTGAAGATAGGCCTTGACTTCTGGTTATCTGCGCTTGTTTATGTCATCGGATAAAACCAAAACCAAGTCTGTCTTTTCATGGAATATGATGTGAAATTAACTGAAAGAAAAACACCAAGTATGAAAGTTAAATACGTCACTTCTCCACAAAAGTAACTCTTGGACCTAATAATTTCAGTGAAGAGGTGACAAGCTTCATTTTTTTCCATAATTAAGAGTTTAGTATACTTTTTTCCTCTTTGGTATTTAAAATATTTAACATGAAAAAATAAATCAGTTATTCACTACCCTAACTTTCCCATCAGAGGTTTCTTAATAACTGAACATGAAATTTCAAGAGCGGTGTACAAAAATACTTCTATCTTAAATAACTCTCATCTTAGAGAGATTTCAATTTGAAACACTTTTTAGTGGTAAAGGAACTAACTTTGTAAACCTTCCCATCCTCACACAAGAAAAAACGTGTCTTAAGTAGCAGAACTCGTTGACTGAATATACAAACATCTAGAAATAAAGTTGGGCTTCAATATCTGCAGAATTCACAAATGTCAACTAAATCTCTCCAGAAGATCTTCAAATTAGAAAGTCAGGATTTTTAGATTACATGACAATTTAAAAGTTTAAATAGCACGTATCTTCTTTCAAGTTCCCAAAGTTATAATACTTCTTACTGATACACAACATAAAATCTGATTTTCAAGAATAAGGGTCAACGTGGCATTGCAGCATTATTACGAGGAACTCAATTTAATACTTCAGTCTCTTCATTTTAAGATATTGCAGTTTTATCAATTTTTTTCCACACTTTAATTTGTTTGATTATTAGGCAAATACCATATCAAAGCAGTGAGACTAAAGAGAAATTTCACGCTCTTGAACTTCAGTAAGGAATGCCCACCAGCCAGAAAGTGAATACAATGCAATCTTGAATTTCTAAGGCTCATCTCAGTCCCAAAGAGAGCAGGTAGGTGGTGCTTCGAAAAATACAGCTGCCTGGGACAACTAAGTGCATTATGAGAAGCTTTTATTTCACATGATCGTTATTTCCTGATAATAATAGTGTCACATGATATTTTTTCCTACATCAGCAGGAAGTAACAACACTGGCATTTTCTCAGTCTCTCTGAACGTGTAAAATAAATTAAACATACAGTATTCTGCATTATCTTTCGAAGCGATTGTGCTTCGAATGGGTATGGATATGATTATAGTATTAGCTGTTCCTCTTTTGCATTTAGAACATCTTTCCCCTGCTCATGATATAAGGGGGCGTGGGGGGGGAAGTATCCTCAATCCACTAAAATAAATACTTCTGTTATATTCTGTTACTTCAACAATGAATAAAGCAACCATGCAGGTTTATAATATCAATTCACGCGGCTCTTTCTGCTTCAGTGAACTGTTACTGAAAGGTTCAGAACAAAGCTACAGGCAGATCGGACAAAGCTGCTGTAACAGGATTTACATTATACTCAAACTGATAAGACCACATCAGAGAACTGCTCAGTCTTCAGTACCTTTGATTAGAATAGCACAAGGACTGTGAGTATTTTGGCTCTGAGCACCGGATCACAGCATCTGTATTACACCTACTGGCTTAAATGTTGATCCAATCTTACATCGGTAGGATAATTTATGTTTCCCCTTTTTCCTTTCCTCCCTCCCTCTCAAGTACATCAAAATGATGACAAAATGGGAACCTAGGAAAGCTATAGTAATATTGAGCTATTATACAGAGAGAGTTATGAAAACAAACAAAGTACTCACATACTAACATTTTTTGCGAGATCTAAAATAATTTATATATTCTATAGTCAAAAAATTAGCTGACACTTTGGGGTGGAAGGAGGGAGACACAAGCAGGAAGATCACATCCTAAGGGAATGCAAACCTAATGCTCACTAAATAATTAATTAAACATCACCAGGTGAAGTCACTGCCATGGATTTCTTACAAGCGAGGAGTTTCTTTGTGCAGACTTAGCTACAGTCACATTTCTGAATATACTTCTGCTTAAAGTAACAGCTAGATTTATTTTTTTCCTTGTTTTCCGTTAACCACATTTATCTTTGTAATCCACACTGATTGCGCCAGACTACACCAAAGAATCTTCTTGTTTCATTTTTGCTATTGAACATTAAATAAACATTCAAATATAAACCACTTGTGCATGACAAAAAACTCAAAGCTTCAATTAAATAATGCACAAAAGAAAAGAACACAGCGTTTCTAGAATGTAATGCTACCATTCTAGAGATTAGTGACTACCTGCTATGAGGCTAATCCCTTAAAAGTTCCTTGCCCAATGCGGTAGATAATACAGGGGTTTTGCATCACCAACACTAGCAGATGCTGATTACACCTTTTCTGGCAACCGATACCGCGTTGTCCATGATCCAGCGTTTTTGACTTAAACCATACTAACACTTGATCAACAGTTCAAAAACCAGTACAGCAATTAAAATGCACATTGCTTTTTATGTCATAAGCACAACGGCTGAACTCACCAGGGAGGCAGGAGAGAAACTGCTCTGCGCCAAGTCTCTGAATTGATTCCTGCTGCTACGAGTGCTGTTTGCCTGAGCATTTTGCACTGCACTGTTGTGATCCGTCACTAGTTTGGGGTTCTTATTACCTCAAGCAAACCTTGGCTTTTGGAAGCGCATTTTCTTCCCAGAACGAGACAAAAACTGGAACGGAACTGACCTGTGATATACCAAACTCCTGACTCAGCGAGACACAAAGCATATAAGAAACATCTTCAACCAAAGTTAGTACGAATAAGGTGTCTATAGCAATTTTGCTTACTGGAATGAAAAACAAACGAACAAAGCTACCAAATACACTAATTACTAACTGAAATTGAATTACTAAGATTTAGTAATTTGAATGTTTCATTTTAAAAAATACCCCATCCCCCAAAATTAAGAGAGCAACATCGTGGAATATTTACAAAAGCCTATAACTACTTTTAAAAACAGTGTATTATTCTCTTACAGCCTGATAACGAGTATCTTTGCGTGATAAGAAAAAGTGCATTTTTCAGAATGTGATATCCATAAATGATGTCACTCTCTATCACATTGTTTGACTCCTAGGGCCGAGTTACAAGGAAACGAGGGATGCTCTGAAATGCGTAAGGAAGGTGCTCCTGCTGCTGAAAAAGGTTCTAATGGCTATATTCAGGAACGTGCGCAAACGTGTTCTAAGCAACTTCCACTTAAGCTGTAAACTTTGCTTTGGCTGTATGTTCTTTGGCAGCACCTGGTGGAATTTGGATAAAACTACAATAATAATGTAAAAGAAAAGTTACTACAACTCTAGTACTTTTTGTCTAAATACTTCTGATGGAGTTACTTAACCTATTCACAAAAGCACAAACTTCAAGTTAACAGGAAAATAGACAACGTATTGCTTTCTACAAAACAATAGCTATTTTTGTAATATTAAGTACCATATTATGATAACTACAATATGTAGTTTTAGTCTTGAGATTAATAGTCAGCTTTTTTTGCACTATTCTAGTGAAAAAAGAATGGCAAACAAAACAAAAGTAATCCATTTAATACAACCTAGAGAAAATATTTCACCTTCAGAATAAATTGTCACTCATAGTAATAGATCAAGTAAACTAACATCTCTACACACACACAAAGAAATAACACACATGTTTTTGAAGACATTTTAGAGAAAGTATCTGACCACATTTTGTACTTGCCTCTGTCAATGACTGGCAAAACCTTTTTGATTCACTCATTAGCAGAAAGCGATCATTCAAACTAGACAGAAAACTCGTAGGTAATTAGATATTATCTGCTTGTGGTGCAGAGCTTCTAAAATTATAATGTCCTATCAGAAAGTATTCACATGGGGAGGAGGAAGGAGCTTTCTCCTCAAAGTAATACTATAGGAGGTTTTTAGCATAATATGAGCCAATGGCTGTCAAATTAGTCTTGTTTGAAATACTGTAATTAGTAGAAGGGAGCCTAACATACTTATCACAGTTATCCACTTGCGTGCAAATCATGCTGAAGAGTTCTGAGGCCCAGAAACATCTTTTTTATTTTTTTTTTCTTTTTCCTACTACCAATCCACTAAAACCCAGCAGCATTTTACCACAATAATAACCTTTAAAAAGCATTTGTGATTTATTTTCTTTTTATACAGTCTAGGAATAAATTAATGAAGAAAACTACTGACACAAGTGAGACCATCTTTCAACTTATTAAAATTTATGTTAAAACAAAACATGACATTAAGAAGCAAATGTATTGACAACCAATATTCACTTTTTTGTATTCTATTGTATCTATTGTATCTATTTGTATTCTATTTGTATCTATTCTTCTATTTAAAACAATTTTGGATTCTTACGTTTATAAATGCACAGTCCTGTTCGTAATTTGGCTTCGAGACATCAAACACCTCTGTCACGCAGTGTTCAGAAATACAGCACGAGGCTACTTTACAGCCACATGTTCTGAAATATCTTGCTCATCGTTCCAGCCTATCTTCAATATATTCATTTTACAAACAGATAACACTGTATGCAAACAGCTAATGCAAGATGCGAGATGTATGTCAATAGCGTACTAAAATATTACTACGACACAGAGTTTTCTGGCAAGCATAGGTGTAACACTAACCATTTAAAATTAGGATCTGAACTTTAAACAGGACCACTTATATTTTCTCCAGTGCCTTTTACCTGAGGACTATAATGCACTTTACAGATATGAAGAAACTGAACCTCACCAAACCACCGAGAGGTCTGAAGAAGCGTAATGCATCACTTAACCCACCTTTCAGGTGAAGCACAAACACACCAGGACATCCTACAGCTGCTTTTGATAGCAAAGGAAGGGCAACACCTGCATACTGTTAAAAAAAAAATTCTAAGCCACACCATTAGCATCATGATGTTTGACTGTGATGTCTCATAACCAGAAGCAGATGTGACTTCAGCATCCCATCATTAAGAACCTCCGATGAAACTTTTTGCATGTTATCAATTGTGTTGGAAAGTTTGCAAAGCTGTCATTAACATTAGAGGCTTTCATGAATCAAGACAAGACCAGACTGATTTCAGACTTGTGAGCTGGTACTGTCTGTCACTACAAAATAAACCCTGCACAAGCTCTCAATATGTACTGAGGATACAGTCCAATCTGCATGACTTCAAGTTTCCACGTGTTTCTGATATTAGAAAAAGATATATCTTTACATTCTGTAACTCCATATCTTGCAAATCTGAGGTAAATTATTTTTTTCAATGAGCAGTTTAGGCTTTTATTGTTGTGATTTCAACTATGTTTAAAAAAGGGTTTTTTCCTAACTTTTCAGCGGCATTATAACCTCTTTTAATAAACAAGATTGGTGCAATATAGATCATGCATGCCTTTTGTTTACTTTAGATGTGCTGCCAGGAAAAGGGAGAAAGGCAGTAGTCAAAAGGTCCAGCAACTGGAGTTCAAGTTTCAATTTCTTTAAATGCATTTACTTGAAGGCTCTAAAAGCCGTGTTATAGTTTAATCTTCCCCAAACCATTCCGTTTCTGCTAGATTTAGCACTTTTGTCCCTTTGTATTCACAGATTTCACATAGCTTCTCCCAGGCTGGCAGGCCAACATATTAGAAATAAAATGCAATTCTGGTATCTGACACTTCAATTTAGCTTCTTCAGTAGCAAAGATCATCAACTGTACTGCTTTCTCCCATGACAGAAGATCACCTAAATATCACTTAACTGATGTGAACTCTGTTGGTAATGCATACACTGTCTTCCCACTACATTACCACCATGCTGCCTAGAACAAAAATCAATTTTTAATTGACTCGATTATTTGAGGAATGCGGCCCATCCACTGTGCACTGCTGATAGATTCTCCTAGTTTTCCTGTCAGCAAAGACTGTAAAATTTCCAGCATCTTCAATAAAGCATTTCAAGGATTTATCCAGAAGGCATACGAACAGAACAACATCACAGTTTTTTCAGTACTACTCCTCCATTGTTCTCTCTCCTGGCTAGCAAAGTTAGGTCTCTAAACCACAGTACAAATGAAAAAAACCAGGCATAGGAAAGATGATGAGGTTTTCACTAAAATGAAAATTATGCAAAGGGTGCAAGCGGATAAATAACACAGAGGATGACAGTGGACTTCAAAAATTCCTTTTAAATTTGGCACTAAAAGTATGCCCGTGGATTGTACTGTAGAGTACCAAATCTGCAAGATTCAAGAACAACCTGCAATATCTGGCCCCAGCTGCAATGACAGCATGATTTCTCAGCTAAGTTTCAATACTTTGTTTTTCAGTTACCATTGCTGCCTTGAGATATAAACAGTTGACCATTAAACCATTAAACAAATGAAAATATGGAGACGAGTGGGTATAAAACACCAGCCAATTTATCAGTAGATACTGCAGTAATCAATTTTATGAAACACAATATTTATTGACTATTTCATACAGAGACCCCAAGTTTCTACCACTTCGAGGAGTTTTCTGACAGGTTAGGTGTATAATTTTACTAACTGTTATCTCTGTCTTTCTTACTGCTCAAAGACAACTGCACTGATGTACCGAACAGAAAATTCTAGCCTCATACTGGAACCCTTTCCATCACACTCAAGTGCCAAATTCTGCACTGTACTCACATTAGTTTTAATTGACTAATTCTGATCAATGTAAAAAATCAGCACAGTTCCAGAAATCAGAAATTGAAGATACCGATTGCTTGCCAGTAAAGATATTGATGAATATACAGTTGCCTTGTTAAGTTTCTGAGTCTTATTTCACAAAGGTCCAAAATACGTATTTTTCTTTAACTCCATGCATTAGGGCGTCACTAAGTGGCCAAACTGATGTTATTTTTTCATATTCTCTGTGTATCACTTTATGAAAGTACCTACATTACTGGCATTTTCTAGTAACATTAATTAGTAGTGTTACTGGCACTTTTCGCTGGAGCCTGCTGCAGCGCGTCCAGGCCGTGCAGCTGTATTCCCGGCGGTCGGTCCCTGAGCTCATCCCCTAGGGACCACAACGCTGCCACCCTCGTGTCCTCAGAGGTTTCCTCACCGTCTCTTAGGCCGTTATGGTTCTCCTATCACTGCTACCAGATCTGTACATTGCTGGATTACCTGCAGTACAAATCTTGGCAAAGCAGGTATACTCGTATTTCTAGCCAGTAAACTGGAACACATGGTTCAGAGGGGTTTTTGTGCCGGCTTTAGGGAAGCTGGGAGAAGACAGAAATACCTGACCTTGCAGAAAAGAGTGGCACAGCAAGAGAATGCCTGATTTGGGTTAGACCTGTCAGTACAAAGCGAGCCTGTCAAAGTTTCTATGAGATCAGCACCTTGTACCCTGTTAGCATGGCATTTCTGATGCAGTATAAAAATCCTACAAGCCAGACTTCCTGGATCATCAAGCCATGCCCCACATATTTGCTGTCAAAATTCACAGATTCTGGAACTTGATATTCACAGAAAACTCTCCTCCTCCGCTTTAACAACAAAACCAAACTTTTTTTCTCAGAGCTCTATCTACTTTCAAGTTGCTCCATGAGCTCCAAAGGTAGAAAAGAACAAAGAAAATATTTCAGGTGATTTTTTTTTTTGTTTTGTTTTATGTCCTGGTGATTCATGACAGTAACATACCCAAACCTTAACCAGATGTCAAATAAAAACAAGCCACCTTTAAATATGTGAAACAACCTGGGTCTCTGAATATTCCAGTAACCGTCAATCATTATTCCAAATTAAGTATGTATTTAAACTAAATTTATGCTTTGAAACAAGACAAAAACATGATTACAATTACTTCAGAATAGCAGCTACAAATCAGAGTAGACCCTTTCACCTTACGTTTCAGAATCGGGAACATGTTTATGGTCCAGGATACAATGACTACAATGTCAGGAACACAGAGGATGAACCTAGGATACAGCAAATTTCTACTGTTGTCTTTTAAATACATTCCAAAAGTATTCTGTGACTCTAGAAACACTGTTTAATATGAAGTAATCCAGGAGAGAATCAGCTTAATCTATGCATTTCATAGAGACTTGCAATTTCTCCTCTCCAGTTCACATGACAGTACAGGACAAGGCTGGTGGTCCAGTGTAGGTGCACTACACTGGCTTTCATCGTGTGATGTCAAGAATTAATTCAGCTTAGTATAATAACTGCAGAAACAGGAGCCATTGAAATCTATGGTTTCCACAGCCTACGTTCACAGAAAAACAGTTTCAATCTCACTGATAGGCAAGTGAGGAAATTCTCAAATATTTTCTAGATCAAGCTCACATCCACCCAGCTTCAGAAGCTCAAGGTTTCTGTTCAGCTTCCCCTAACAGTAAAGAACTATACAGTTGTACCTATTTGTTTATTATCTTGTTGTTAATATAAAACACCAAAATATAACAATAACTGAAATCCTAAATACTTGAATTACCTACATTCGTAACATTTACTTGTGATTTACCGGCTTCTTAATAGCTATATTAACTCATCTTCACAATAGGCCTTTTTAATACTGGTATATAACTCTGAAAACAAGCTATTTAGGAAAGCGATTTCTAAAATAAAGAAACATCAGCTTGCTCAACCAATATAAACGACTGGCTTTGACCCCTAATGTGAATGAATCTTCAGGTTGCTGCTCCATTAACACTGTGGACTTGTATACCACAGCTCAGTTTTGACAAAGTCACAGTGTGGTGTTACAGTCTACAGCATTTAAAAGCCAATCCATGCATTTTAGAAGATTATAGTCAAGCTCTTGTTCATTTACTGATCATGATAATTGAAAAAAATGGGAATTTTTTTTTTCTCTTAGTGAGACAAAATTTAGCTCGTATAACTGTGACGACTGAGAGTACCGTACCCTGGGGATGAGTCCACAATACAAAAGATTCCTATCTTATTTTAATAAAAACAGCAGTAATACACTACTCTTACATAGAACATTCCCTGTATTAATGCTATTTTACACATAAAGGATGGGTTGAAATAAACATTTTCAAAGGACACTGAAATTGCTGCAGATTGATTGATTTTTCTGAAGCGCCCACCACCTCTTAAAACGAAGCCTCTGTGTCTAAAATCTGGCAACCAACTGCTGAGGCATCTAAGCAAACAGATATCCCCAAAGCCAAGGAAAGCGCAGTAAAGCTCATTCTAAAAGCCAGAAGTCCCGATACGTTTTTCTTCTGATAGTTTACCTTTGGACTTCTCGTGCTCCTGTGCAACTTCAGCAATTGTACAAGAATTCTGACTTGGCAATATCTTCAGATTAGAAAGAAGCCCTGCAGTACGTGCCAAAATAAAGCAGAGCTGCATTTGATTTGATGGAGTGTTTGGAACGAAACAGCAGCCTAAAGGTTCCTGCTGTTACAGGTCACCACAGTGAAACCAGGACTGAACAAGGAGCACACCTGCATACAGCAGATTTATATTACTAAAATCCAAATTCTTCAAATTAAATCTGAATTTTAAAATCAAGTTTACATTCTTTTATAGCTGGGGGGAGGGTGCATAGAAAGCAACTGTATAAAATACTGATATTCTTTAGAGCTAACAACATAACCTAAGATGGTAAAATAAGGCATCACTGAATCCTCCCTCACCAAACCGTAATACTTTTTCCCTCAGATAAGCACAATTACCCTAAATGAAGAAACGACAACTTCATTAAATTCAGCATTACATCTTTTTTCATTGTTTCTGATAGCAAATTTATGTCCATCCTTGGTTTACAGAGCTGTAATTCCTTTATCACATTCCAAATATGTTTTTCTTTAGCTGCAGATCCTAAAAGTAACACAGTTCCTCTACTCCCATCATCTTACTGCTTTATACTACAAGACCTTACAAGTTGAATTTAGGTATATATGCTGGCAAAAAATATTTAGTATAACTCAGACATTTATTCTTCTCTATTCCAAACATTCATTTAATGATGCTAGTCTATTAATCTGATGAATGCTAAGTACAGGACATAATTTTACCCAAAGGGAAGCAAAACAATTTCCAAAAAGCCATCACTTACTACAGCTCTCTATTGATATTTCAGAACTGCATTTGTCCCTTGGATATATTCAGAAAGCATTCTACAAGTCTGCAAATGCATCTTTTTAATAACAGTACCACATAATTCTTCAGTGATACACAGAGATGAAGAAGTGCAAATGTTTTATCTATCCCCCGAACAAAAGTAATAAGCCTTTGTCTCTGCTGTTTCTTTGTGCATGCTTTAAGCATTTACCTTAATGAGCTTTGTTTCTTTGTACCCCTGGAGATTAGTATTCTGCTCAACAAAACAATTTATTGCCCAAAATGTTACTACTGCTGATAAAATCTTAGTTTCACCAATACTCCTGGCTTGACAGGTAATACCCTAATGTTTCATTTACAGCTGAACAAAGCAGCTTATCTCTACTAAAAGGGGAATTAGTTAGCAGGAAGAAATAATTTCAATCATCTGCTCTGCTTCCAAAGTAAAGCGATGACTTGTGCATTCTTGCTTCTATCTGATGACAGGTACGTTGCAGTTCTTGGAATACAGAACAGGTCTGTCACATAAGCTTTGTAATTCGTACAATGCAGCTACAGGGATTAGGGAAGAGTCGGGGCTTCGCTGTCAAAACAATCTGCCAGCAGCTGTGTGCAGCACTCAGCATTTTCACTTCACAGACAGGGCACATACTCAAGGGAAAAAATTAGTTCTGATCAATAAATAGCTTCATTTTGTATCTGCAACTCTGTAATATTCCAACAAGTATATGTATATGTGGAAATCCCTATTAATAACGGAGTAGGGATTGTTGACAAAACTATACTTTTAGTCTTGTGCTTTGCAAAAATGGCTTTGATTATCACCTGAGTACATAACTACCTAATTATTTATATCTCCAGGAATGAAAATCTGCTAGGATTTTATGTACATATCATACACATGCAATCAGTTGTGGAATTCCTCCGGAGCAGTTGATATATATTCGGAAATCTCTATGGCAAAGGACAAAGACTAATTTTTGCTTCATGTCTGAATGACCTTCTTATCCCAACATCATTTTTTCTTGTTGTTACAGAGTAAGGTCACCTGAATACTTCAGGGAAAGCAGCATAACATTTGCCCACACTGTATTTTCTCTGTACGTTTTCTCAGCACTGATCTGTTTTGTAAGTAGTAATTTACTTTGCACCAAGTTCAAAAGAATTATGGAAGTATTGTATTTAGAACTGTAGTGCCATTCTTGAGCTCTCTGGTATTTGGTTCTTTAATTGGGCACCACAATTTAGGAGAGCATAGGAATTTATAGCTAATACTCTTTAAAGTCAGTATGTTTTATCAGAAAAAAAAATGCCATTACAGATTTCAGGTGGCACTGGTAAAAAATGCTGTGGTTGGAGGTGAAAGGTGCATTAGATTAAATATTAATATCAGAAAATAAACTTAAATTCAAATAATCTTTCAGAATTAACTGGAAAGAAGTTCTATTATAATCTGATGTTAATATCCATCGGTACATGTATATCTGCCATGTAGTCAGCGATATACACCACTGATTTCATTCAGTTTAATATTCTAAGAGACAGTGACCGTATTACACATACATGCTGAACTTGTGTTAACACTGCAAAATTTCCATAACTATAAGTGAATGAGCCAGGGAAGATGTGGGAATGGTTTGAAGCACCACACAATAAAACAAATTTCCCATGATTACAGCAGTGTGGCTTTGGTCTCTACCTTCTCAGAAATTTCAAAAAAATAGAGGGTTCAGTGGCAAAAGGCTTGTCAGAAGTTAAATGGATGGCACCACAGTTGGTTTTTTTTCAGAGTGCTCAGAAAACACACATCTGATTTCTTCTTATGCAACAACGCTAAATTAACTAGGTGTGAGAAAGAGGCTCTATCATTTTGCAATCTGCTCTATAATCCTGCATTCAGAACTTTCACTCTGTTACGTCTTATGGAGTTCCAATAGATTTAAAATTGTTCATTTTTTTCTGAGATTATTTTTAATCCTATTTCACTACTTTACTTTTCAATCATGACTAGATGTCATAAAGCAGTTTAAAAATTAAGTTGTAATACACATTACATTTATACTAATACTATAAAGGCATCCAATATTCGTCATCTGTTGCATTATATCAAACTCAGTCTTTCTGCAACATGCATTTCACTGACCACTTCACCTGCGGTTTGTGTTCTTTCCCAGCTCTCAAGTGATGCTAGACCACCTTAGCATTTTTAATAATCCTCTGTTATTTCAGGAATCTGATCAAACTTTTTATGGCTAAAAGGTCAGTTTGCTCCTCTGCTGTGAGAGGTTACTTTATTCTACCTCAATGTGTCTCACATTGGATATGAACAGACTGAATAGGCCCAGCAGCCTTTTTTACTGAGGCATGTACTTCTCAAAAAGAATTGTAATATTACAGAGGATAATACTACATGCTGATTTACCCAAAAAAGCCATTTACTAAAACCCGAATTTACACTTTAACTGAGCTTAACAATGAAAATCTTAAACGCTTACTTGCTGTTGCACCACATGACAAATTCTGCATGACTGCCCAAGGGAAAGTCAAGATGAATCAAAAGGTTGTGATTAGAGATTAAGTAACAATCATTTCACACATATTTATCTGGGAACCCACTTAAATGCTGGTCAAATCCAGAAATGTGGATTATTTCATTTATCACTAGACTGTAACTGCCTCTGCGATTGAAATATATTCTGCAAAAGGAACACCTACACACAACAGATCAAAAGACGACACTAAAAGAATGTGATAGGCAGAGTGTTTCCTCCACAAATAATGTAGTTGGACGAATCAGCTACAGGATGTCATTACATGAGCAAAACATTCCAGACTTTATTTCTTGTCCAAGATGTTGTATTGTACCAGCGTGTAATATTCCGCTAAAATAACCACCAACACACACCAAACTGCTCGTTACTAATTCCATTACACTTTTTTTCTTTTTATAATCTTTCCTTACTACCCATCCTTTCACAGTTCTGCAGTATGTGATATCATCCATAGACATTTCTTGGAGTTTTAAAATGAATTTTGCTCTTCAAATTAATTCTTTAAAGTAGCTGAAATGAGCTAATACCACAGAATCACCAAAAACACCACCAATTTTCTTAATTTGGAATTTGTAATTCCTGCATATTCTCCAACCTGTATTTCAACCTTTTGTTTGTACGTCTACATATATATCAATACATGCCACATGGAAACGGGTCCTCACCTCTCTCCTATCACTTCTATAAAAAGCATATATCTAGATGTAAGAATGAAAATATGGATAGAATAGTTTCTGTTCATATGAATCATCAAGGTGTACATTTGTGGTACATTTTAACTTCGGTGACAGTTTAAAATGCTTGTTTAGCTGGTTGCTTAATATGAATAAATGTTAAAAAAAGGCATTATTATTTAAGAGTGCCATGAAAGATTTCAATCTGATAAAATAGGTGGAATAAAAATACTTCTACCTACCCTGAAAAGGAAAGGACAGTTTTCTTTTTGGCTTAGCGATCATTCTCAATAAAATATAAAAAGGACATATAAGAAGGTGTAAGGTAAAGCAGCTGGAACAACAACAGCAACTATATAGACAGCTACGTGTAAAACGAAATTGGGAGAGGATCTGGCATATAAAATAACTTCAGGCACCTTGAAAATAGTACAGGGATACAAATATATATTTATACAAGGTTAAGTCCTGGAGTTCTTACTCACTAGAACCTTATTTAAAACCATGAAAAGGTTTCTGTGAAGAAATATTATCAGAATATTATTATCATCCCACAGAATCTTGAAGCTCACAGAGTGAAGTTGGATTTTATCCTGATGTATTCCTCATGGCAGTAATAATGAACCAGAACAGTTCTATTCGGCCTGGGGTTGTTTAATTTTTAGTGATGGTACTATGTTGTCGTTAATCTTTGAAAATAGTATTAATTTAACAGCACGTGCATTAAAAGTGTAAACACAGAGCTGTACAAGATTTAACTCCACTGACAATGAAGCACTGAGGGACCCCTTCACTTAGACTAACTCTGAAATAAAATTTTGAACAAAATATGTGTGCTTGAACAGTAAATTACAAGTAAGGTTTTACAAGTGAAAAATTCAACTAAATCGTTGATTCTGCAAGCATCAGAACTAAGTCTCAGACATAGTATAGTTACTATATTTTACATTTAGTGTAGTTTCAAAACATATTTTTTTCTTCCTCTGAACTTACTGCTAGTAATTTTTAGAATATATGAAATTGGCAGCGTGCACAGAAAGATGTGGAAAATATCCATTTGCTGCACACTGTGTCAGTTCAATTGTCCATAAATGCTTAAGAAAATGGAAAAATGGTAAGCATGTGGACTGCCTGCATTGACTGTGGTCACTTCTGTTATTTTTTTCCACTTCATCACACCTTGTGTGAGCTGCATTTCCAATTAACCTTCCCCTGAAATAAGGTAGCTTGTCACAGTCTACACTTCATTTTCTTTCATACTTATACGAACCATAATTCCTTTATCACATAACATGATGTGCTATTTAAATTTATATAGAACCCCAGAATTTACAGTCAGCATCACAGAACAGACTGGCATGCCCGTGAAGACTCTATGAAGGCAAAGAGACTCTCCGTGGGAGCAACTGATTGTCCAAACATTGTAAATTTTCAAGTAAGAATTTTTCATGATTTCCATGTATAAAAGACAAGGTTTGGGAAAAGTAGCATTATCGCCAAATACAGCAGTAACACATGAATTACTGAATATTGATGAGAAAACACAGATTTCCTATTACTTGTGGACAAATTCAGCAAGTTAATCTTATCAACTGCAGGGATCTGGGCAGTTGAATATGCCAGAGCATCTATGACTTTCAGTTTTCTTGGAAAGAAAGCAGAACTGGAAGATAATTCCTGAGTCAATGAGTCCAATCATCTGCTAGGAAGCCACATGATGTAATTTCTGTTAAGAAACTAAAGAAACTCTGTCTTAAAATTTGGTACTGCCTGACCGTCCCCAGACCATGCTGAAACTGCAATCTCATTTCAGAAACTCCCTGATGGGACTATTTAAAGGTTCTTTTACACCTCTCTAAATAATTATGGACAACATATACCTATTTATCTTTGTGCCTTTTAGCTTAAAATGCTGTCTGTATCCCTCTCATTTACTCCAAATTATTCACAGAGAGTAATGATTTCCTCTTCTTAGCCCTTTTCTTTGCTTGACTAACCATGCCTACCTCTTTTCTAATATGATCAGTTCTCCAATTTTTAAACGTACAAATTTGTTACAGATCAGTTTTATCAGTGTGATCAGCCTTTGTTTTCAATATTTTAAGTATTATACTTTAATTTTAGAATTTTAAGTATTATGCTAGTAACAAGAAAAAAACACAACAATAAATATCTGTCATTTTAATAACAGGTTCTGTGATTATATTATGTAAAGACCGCCTAAACAGCTTGAGAATATTCTTTTAAGCATTTGTTCATACCCATACCTCATGCCTGAAGAGCTATTTGCTCACTTTGGCTAATTTTCTTTCTAAATACCTCTCTATTTATTATCATGACCAGCAGTAATTATAGACAAATTATTTTGTAATTAATACACTGTATGGGATTTCTTTAGACTTTTTGCCATTTTACAATAGGCTACTATGCTTTAGTAACAGTCTGTTAGGTGGCCACTTTAGGATGAAATTGTCAGAACATATGGTAGGATAGGAGAAGAACATGAAAAAAAAGAGAAAGCATTTTACTGGATTCATCAGGAAGATTTCCTAACACTACACCCCCACCCCAACAGCCACTCATCACAGTTCTAGAGAGTAATGGATATATAACTTAATATAATGTAGGACTATTTACTCACTATGGACTATGTTATGTCTGGTCCACCTGGCTGTATACTACAGGATTTGGTGATGTCTTGTGAATGTGAGCTCATCAAATATCTGAAACTGCTGCTGTGAGTGCATGGGAATATACTGTCATCATCTTCTTCGCCTAGCAAAAGATAGAATTGGTATATTTAGCACTTGAGGTCAGGTCCTCAAGAGGAGTAACTTCAGTTTAGCTGTAATGACTTAGAAAAGTGAAAGATCTGGTCTTCAGTTTATATAAAATGTTGTCCCTTGTCAAAATACTATACTACCAGAACTGAAGGCCAAATTGACATGAAGTTTGTGGTCTACCAACTCTTTCCAAAAGTTCAAAGTGATTTTCATCATCTTAACAGCTTTAAGTTTCTGGCAGTTCCATAAAATACTTACATTACCCATAAATCTTTTGACCAATGAGGTATTTATCATAAATTTATCATTAAATGTAGCTAATATACAAGCAACATGATACACAAATACATCTCATTTACCAATATGAAACCACATTAGATTTTAAACACATTTAGCTTACTACATTATTCAGGAAGGATATGTATGAGTCTCTTTAACTGGTGTTCCTTACATGCCAATTAACGTAAATACTATAAGTATGCAAGTTACTGTAAACCGGCAAAGAGGATAAGAAAAGACTCATAGTTAAATAACTAAGGTATGCCTGAAAGAAAAACATAAGTAAAAATCTTATTTTCTTCTATTTACAAAATAACTCTGTTTACAGGCGTGTTTTACAGGTTGGTGCTCAATAATTTGTGCAAATAGAAATAAGAAGAGAGCATCGTTGAATAAGCTTAGCATTAAAAAAATCTATAACCATAAATTATGTATACTTTACACTACATAAACACACAGGTATCTCTTAATGTAAAAATTATACAGATAAATTCTGTATAAATAGACATAAATACATATGTAAGTACAAGGTACTTCAAGAAATTTTAACACTGGAATTTGAAATGTAAAAGATTATCAGATAAACTTGCCGTCTAAGGGTACTACATAATCTAATACATGGCTTATCAAATATGCAGCTCTATCAAAATATAAGTAATTACATACATCCATCTAGTAAAATACACAGCTGACTGCCAAAAGCTAGGCAAGCATACTGAAGCTACATACACACTTCATATTTTATGCAGGAACAGCATACTTTGAAGAGTACAACTAATTTTATTAGGTATTATATCATCTAGCAACTGAAGTTCAGAATTTATTTTACTGATACTGATAACTAATGCTGAGCAGTGTGGTTCCATAATGCAAAAGACACTGAAAAACATACACAAACAGTAAATAAAGAGGCTCGGGAGACCAAATATTTCACAGTAGAAAGTCCCTTTCCCTCTGCTTACATCTTGTGTTGATAAAACAGGTCGCTTCATGATGACAAGGCTGATAATCTCCCAACCCCTTATTTATCATATACCTTATGCCAGTCATAGTTTTCTTTTTGTTTGTGGGGTTTTTTTGTTTTAAATTTTACTTGCCAGCTACAATTTAGCAAAACAGAGTACTCTAAATGCACCAAAGCAGAGATTCCAGACCTTCCCGAAAACAATATATTTAACTGATCTAAGCACTTACCAGCCCTAAGTCTAATTATGCATTTTTCACTCCAACCCCCATGGTTTCATTTGTAGCCAGTCCTGGGTACTCTCCTTTGTACTAGGATTTCTATGGTAGCCTCACCTCCTCACAGCATTGCTCTGCAGTTCACATGAGCCTGAAATAAACCCAACAGCAACATCCAGAACCCCTGGTAGGTACTAAAACCCACAGGACAATTTTGAGAAGTTTTCACAGGCATTTTCCAAACACCTCCAACTTGAGTGGGATCCCAGGCTTTTTCATACACATCAATAAGCTCCTAAGCCTGACCGGACCACCCAGACCAAGGTCCAGAGTTTGGTTTCCAGACCCATTCAATCTTTGAGTGTCCTGCCACGCTAGAAGACCCTGCACGCTCTGGCCCCTGTTAGATGCCGGTCACCAGGATGTTTCGGTGAAGAGCAAACTTCCCACACAGAGCCTCACCCAGCGGGCATCAGCGCTGCCCATCCTCAGTCACTACTCATGGAGCTCAAATCTGAAGAAGCACGATGAAGGTGAAAAGCTCTATAACCTATAACCTTCCCCTTATTAAACACATTTGTCACTGCAATGCATTATTATTTTGAGAAACTAAATAGAAGTATTACGTGCAATTATTTGCATGTTTTTGGACTATTTATAATCTTCTATTAACTATTTTTTAAATACTTTTGAAATCTAGATGTTCTTCACAAAAAAAAATTCGTCATTTTATCCTAATTCTCTAAGAGTGAATGGTTCTACAGTATTTTCAATCAACTTTTGCTTGACATTCTCCAGAATGTTAAGGAGATATATATATCACAGAAATATAAAAGAAATTGTGGTATGTGCTCCATTTCCCTTTTTCTTCCTAATAATTTCAGGCATTCAGAAATATATTTGCAATGTACTTAACATTTTAAACAGAAATATGACCAGATTATATCATCATGCTAACCTCTGTTAAGCATATCTGAAGATGGTTTGTAGATAACATCTTTGCAAATCAGATGAATAAAAGGAAAAATAAATTTAAAAAATATCTGCACGCTGGTTTACTTTTTAATACGCCAGAAAAGGAACAGCACAGAATACAGAAATAAAATGGTCTTTTGTAATGAATTAGGGACAAAGACTTAAAACCTGACCAAAACAGCAGCATATATATGCACACTTAGTAAATGAACAAAAGGTTTTGATTATTGATCAGCAAAATATGAAAGCAATTCTCCTTGTTGCACTGAAGAAGCATCTAAGGTGCAAAGCAGGGTAAAGTGTCACTGGAAAGTGTGTATTGATGCTTGCTTGATACCCACAAGATGAATTACAGTTCTATTAATTCCAGTTGGCAGATTGGAGTTGGTGAGCATACGTGTGAAAGAGTTTTAGTGACGTGTTGAGCTGAGGGACCGTAACCCACAGCACATAAGATAAAACAATTTACAAATTGTCTGTCACTCATCTGTCTGTCTTCTATTCTTTAAGAAATCGAGCAGGATCTTTAGCTAGAACCAACCACAATTAATTCCCTTTCCGTGTGAATTTCCTAAACCACTCATGATTCACATAGTGTCAGCACTCTGAGAAATCAGTAACCGTGACAAAAACTGAAGTCCAGATAATGGTATGAAGACTGGTATTAAAGTTAGAACACCATTACTTCTGTAACATAAGTGGTTTATCAAAACCAGTAAAATTACGAATCCTCTATGAATCACAGCCTGTACATTCATTCTGATTAATTATTATCAGTATTGTCTTTGTTTGGCATTTTGGAAAGCTCTGCAGCATATACCTTAAGTACAAATACCCAAACTAAAGGTAGGAGATTTGGGAGGCTTACAGCTTCTTGATTTAATTGCATTACATGTCTGTAAGTAGAAAGCAATTTAGTCTGAAGTGGTACTTATGCATTATTTCTTTACAGCTTCTCAGCAACACTGCTGTTAAATTCTTAGTATTCAACATATTCTAGTTTTATAATTTAGGAAGAAAAAGTTATGTACACATTTTCATTTTAATTATGTAGCTCAAGAAATGTCCAGTAAGAACATGATCTTTTAATTTTACAACCACTAACAATCAAAAAGCCACTTTCTTTTTTTCCCCAAGATTGGTAAATGATTCAGCCATTGTGTTATAAAATGACAGGTTGTAAACTTTAGGAAATATCACAACTTTCTAACGTGTTCTTTATATACAGGAGAACCATCACTATTTAACATGTGTTAACAAGAAAGCCAAGCACTTATGTTTAATTAAAGCTATACATCATTCTAGATAATTAGTAATAATTAAGAAGAATTACCACCCTAAATAAGGCAAATAATATTATTTCAACTGAAACTTGAAGTCTGAATTAAAAACCCCAAAATAAAGTCTTGAGAATGCAAATACACCATTATGCAAACTGTTTTCTTTAAGTATGATATAATTTATGTAATGAAATAAATCTATGCTGTTAAAATATTTAGCAGAACTAAGAATAATGAGTAGACATAGGATTAGTTTAATTTGTTTACTGAAATGGAGTTCTTATAGTGGCTAAGTGTGATATATTAGCTTTTGTCACTTGGAATAAAAAGGAGATAATTAGTTCTCATTCAAATATATTGTTTTCTTTGAAGAAGGAATTGTAATATTTTAGCCTGCATAATAGAAAATAACATATGGAGCATAAAAATTATCTTCTTCATCCAAGAACACATCTACGATAAGTAAGAAGAAAACAGGAAAACCTCAAGTATTCAGGAATGTAATCTTGAATACAGACTTAAATTACACTGCTGCAACTCCATGGTTTCAAATGAAATTACAACTACTCAAATTGCAGAAATCCATTCATCATTTATCCCTGCCTAATTTAAGAGTCTGTAAGAAATTTTGTCTCTCTATTCAGCAACTACTTCATTACACAGAAAATCCTGTAGTGTTGTCCTAAATCAAGGCTTTCACCAGACTGATTCAAAATTAAAATGATGAATGCCTTCCTCGATAATATTTACTGTTGAATCATAAACATATCCATTGTAAGGTCAGGATCTAATTTTGCTCCCATAAAAATAAGAAAAATAACACTTAAGTATCCTTTTATAGAGTATGTATCATTTCACAGCCAGGAAACTATTTAATGGTAATTGTACATTTTTGAAGACAGCTGTATGGAACATATTTAACAAGGAATAGGAAGAAAACGTTTTATCCATCTTTTTCAAGAATACAGCAAATTTGAATTTTTCTCTATTAAGAATGGGGATATTATTCCAATCAAGCAATATGAAAGTACTCAAACTAGAATCTGAAGGCCCATGAAATGAACACCCTGTATTAACTGGAAAAAAAAATAGTAGTTGTAGCAGCACAAATATGTGAGCAGGAGGAAGAGAGAGAAATGAAACTCTTGTAAAGCAACTGGATATATTTTTCAGTTAATAAAATAAAGAAGTTGTGAATGGACTCAATTGAATTTTACTTTAAATAAGGGGAAATCCTCTTCTGTAACATACTGAAAATCCTCAGGCGTTAGTATAATAACACATGCCATCTATCATTTAATTTTGCCTTTTTTTGGACCAGTATTGTTGCATATGTGGAGCTATTTATCATTCTGGATTGTAGAGTTTGGGTTATTCCATATGCAAGCTTATAAAAGCTCCTAAATTTAAATACAGCAAATGAATCACAAAAAAGGATGAGCTCTCCCACTTTTTATACCTTCCAGCCATACAGACTTCTTACACATAGCACTTTAACCAGACTTTCCTTATAATCATGAGAACATAAAAAAATACAGCTTGTACTTGGGTTCAGTTGGAGTATTTATATTGATAGTTTGGACTGAACAACAACATAGACAACTGAGCTCCAAGGGGCACAAGAAACATAAAAGTCAAACGAAGTCTTCACTCTCCATGTCTTTGCCAACGTTTCCTACTTTTATCTCACTACCTCAGGCATTCACATCCCAGATGATTTTGAAAACTAAGATACATACTTGCTTCAGAATGGCAGAAATGCCAAACTTCAGGTTTTTTAAAATATCATTATGTTATTACATTGAGTTGTCAACATCCTATTAGGAAAGCGGGCAGTGTTGTGATTTATGCATCTCAGAAACCCATCACTCTATGCTAATTGTCAAGTTGAAATATGTAAAACCACCTTATGCACTTCTGCTGCTGATGTTGTTGAGTCTGGAAATACCCTTCTGAACAGATAATACAGGGCCCAGAAACGGATAATGTGAAGTATTACATTGATCTTCTACTGTTAGATTATAAAGAAGCTACATCATAATAGTGTTTGGAATTCTAAAAGTCACTACATTACTCATTGATATCATAATGAAGACCGGAGGGGAACCATACAATTTAGTTTGCATCTTTTAATTGTAAAGTCCGAAGAATAAATTCAAAAGAAATTAACTTGCTGCATTATATAACGGAGATAAGCAAATCAGAGATGATTTAATAAAACCAAAGCATACAGTTTGGTACTCAAGAGACTGATACATAATTCATAAAGTTGCCACGTTCGGTCATTAGGTCAAAGATATTAACTAAGTAGCAAGTTATTCTGAAAACTTGCTATGAAACTAAGAGATTCTTAAACATAAGTAGCGAGCACAGAAAAAGCTTTTTGCATCATTTCCAAGTATTATAATTGACTGTTTACTATATGGTTTGCATGAAACTGAAGACTAAACGAATGGGTTTGTATGCATTCGTGCAAGCACTCATTCACCTTGCCTGATTCCTCCCCCTTCAAATCAAAATACAGCGGGATTTGGATATTCAAGGTAAAAATGCTGAAATCACTAGAAAGTACAGTGGATCACAGAACCACAGACTGATTGAGGTTGAAGGGACCTCTGGAGATCA